>APFE030068252.1:0-41370 GCA_000404065.3 Pinus taeda
GGGAGCTGCCCATTTCATCGGCCTGCGAAAGTAGAACTGGCGATATATATCAAGGACTACGTATAACCCTGCATTATCCAGCGATTGCGAGAAAGGGATCATCGGTTGAGCGATTATATATACATCGACCGGAAGCAGTATCTACTGTATGTTTAATGACCGAGGAAACCCGATGCTATAAAACTGTTATGCCGGTGCTGGTTGCGTAACGTGGATACCGTGGGTATATATATATGGTAGCATATATATAGTTGCGTAAGTCCACCAACTGTAGAATTCTTTTAAGAATTCAAGAAGAGCACCGTGTGTTAACCAAGTATGGGTTTTATAGCGCTGAGTGATAAACAAGCATGGGTTTTATAAATCATGAGATTAAAACGCCATGAAACAAGCTTTTATATGCATGGTGATCGGAGGATCCTGGTAGAAGTGGCCTGGGAGCGGCCTGGGCTGCATCACACTCCCTCTCAAATAGGGAGAATTCCACCTGCCAATATCCGATCATCGATCATCATGAATCCCGTCATTGTGTACCATCTCTACATCTCATCTCAACTCTGCTGAACAGTGATATAGATAATGAAGAAGAATTGATCGAGAGTGAGTCACAAAACCTTGCCACTCTCCACTGGCTAAAGTCAGTCCACATAAGCAGGGGTAGAACCCCAATCAGACTTGATCTTGAACGATCAAGTTGTTGAACATCATGCATCCTTTACATAGGGAGTACAACAGTACACGATGCGTCCATTTGTAGTGCTATGGTCCCTATCCTCTTTTCCCAACTCATTTGCTAGATGAGAGGTACTTCCCAAGAGTCCCAGACTACATGGGTATGATGTATGCAAGGGCATTTGTAGGAGAAGCTGAACCACTCGTCCTGCTCATGTGCCATAGGAGAAGGTGGACCCCTCATCCTATGCATATATCATCAACTATAGGGGAATGTGAACCACTCATCTTATGCTCTCATATATCATCATGGGGTATCACAGGGGAAGGTGAACCACTCACCTTGTACACAACATACCTATAGGTGAAGGTGAACCACTCACCCTATGGTTGCACATAGCTCCAAGAAGTACCCCAAGCCCCCGGGAGCTACCAGAACTCAATGTCTAACTCAAGCGGGACCCTCATGGGAGGGTCCTTCCACTACTCCAAGTCTCTCTCAAAAGGTTTAATTTTTCAGCACTTGCATCAACTCCATATTTAATTTGTGAAGCCATTTTAAGGTGACCACAGACTTGTCCTTAGGTCTAGGCACCATGTCCCAGACATCATTCTCCATGATCGATTCATATTCCTCATTCATCGCATCTTTCCATACTTGGTGTTTTATGGCTTCCTTGAACGTGCATGGTTCAACTTGAACAATAGCACACATAACAACCAAATACCCTTGATACTTGTTCGGCTTCTTACTTTAGCGAAATGTCCCTCTTGGAGCAGTGTGTCTTTTAGTATCTTCGAGAGTATCTTTGAGTCATAGTGGTCTTTTCCTTGAGGTAGAGGGATCACCACGAGGTAGATCAATAGTATCCATCATACCATCGACATTGGGTATATGCTCATCCATCGAAGTTTCATCTTGTTTTTCGGCAACATCATCATTGTCCTTCCTTAAGAAGGGGAGATCTTTGTCTTTCCCAAGGGTAGTGTCTTCATCAAAGGTCACATCACGACTTCCACATCTCTTTGACCAGGTACATAGATTCTATATGCCTTCGAATTTTCATTGTAGCCGACAAATATACCTTTCTTCCTAGAAGCTTCCAATTTATTCCCTTTCTCTTTAGGCACATGAAAATATACTAGGCAATCAAAGATTCTAAAATGAGAAACATCATGTTTCTTACTAGTGAAGACTTCCCTGGGTGTCTTGAAATCCAAAGCTTGATGCAAACTCCTATTTTGAACATATACGACAGTGTTGGTAGCTTCTCCCCATAAGAATTTTGGTAGACCTTGATCATAGATCATGGCACGGGTGGCTTCTATGATTTTTTGATTCTTCCTTTTAGCAACACTATTAAGCTCAGAAGTGTATGGAATAGTTGTCTCCCTCTTAATGCCATCCTCTCAAAGTCTGCAAAAGTCTTAATGCCAACTTCTTTGCAAAAGTGTATGAGAAGGTGGACCACTCATCCTATGCATATATCATCAACTATAGGGGAAGGTGAACCACTCACCCTATGCTCTCATATATCATCATGGGGTATGATAGGGGAAGGTGAACCACTCACCCTATGGTCGCACATAGCTCCAAGAAGTACCCCAAGCCCCCAAGAGCTACCAAAGCTTAATGTCTAACTCAAGCGAGATCCTCATGGGAGGGTCCTTCCACTACTCCAAGTCTCTCTCGGAAACTTAAGAATGCAACCTTCCCCAAGGGCTTCGTGAGGATGTCAGCAACCTGCTCATCAGTTTTGATGTGTTGGAGCCTTATGCTCCCCGTTGTACCATATCTTAGATAAAGTGGTACCTGATATCAACGTGGTTAGAGCGGTCGTGGAACACGAGATTTTCTGAAAGGCGAATCCCACTTAGGTTATCGCAATCAATGTTTTAAAACTCCGACTCCAAGTCCGACTCGGCCGAGCAATGACTCCGACTCCGACTCCGAAATGGTAATGACTCGGCTGACTCGTTTTCAATGACTCGGTCGTTGTAAAAAATACATTAAATATTTAGTTTTTTTATAAAAAAACATAATTTTGAAGATTTTAAACATAATTTTAAAGATTTTCATTCACGTTTCCAAACACACAGCATTATAATATAGATGGAAGACAACATATGATCAAAGTAGGCTCATCAACCAATCCATTATATCAAAATCCAGAATATGTGCCAGAGTTGATCAGGATTGAAGAGAAGATAACAGATTTTCAGGGGACAACCTTAACAAATTCAGAGATATCAGTAGTCAATGAACTAATTCAAGGTTTCAAGGAGAATCAGAAATCAGTGAACTAATTCACAGAATTAGAGGCACACGATTTTCTTTAATTCCAAATTTCCTGCAATTAATTATATATTGTATTTTTCTTTACCTTACCAACTCCAATCAACAATTAGCCTACAAGTGAACATGTTGCAAGTGGAGTTTTAACTTGAGGAAAGGGGTTAAGATGGATTTGAAGCATGGTGGATCCTTTTATTTTTGGTATTGTCTGTTTGTCTCATTTTCTATGGTCATTACAGACTACCAGATTATTTTTGGCAGTTCCATAAATATTAGACACATCAGTGCACCAAGGTTTTCCTTGAGACAGTAAATTAAAATTTCAGTTTTTATTTGTTTTAAATTGGTACATCTTTGCCATTATATTCTGGAAAACTTCAAGAATCATTTATATCCAGACTTCCATTCAAGGTGTAGCTTCTATTTCAAGCATTGGGGCAGAAAAATGAATTTTCTTCCATTTCAAAATTTATTATACGAGGAGAGTATGAATTCTACAGCGAGAGCACTGTTTTACGAGCTTGCCATTTGTCACTAAACAAAACCATCTCACTTTCTCCATTCCCCTGGTTTATAACATCATGATAATAAAGTAGTATACACATAGGCTGACCAAGAATACTAAAGAAGCACCAAAATATCATATTTCCTGCCTGCAAGGTAATAAAGCAGAACTCAGTTAAATGGAGAAATTGACAACATGATGTTCTCCACTAAAACTTATGGTAATGTCCATTATAATTTTGCAGGAAAAACCAAGTTACTCTTCAATATAATGACAATAACACAACTATGGTAACCCGGCCGTTTTTTTGCAGACCCGGCCGTTTCGGCCGAGTCAGCAATGACTCGGTCGAGTCATTGCTGACTCGGCCTGCCGAACCGGGTTGGCCACCGTTTCAATGCCCAGGCTAATGACCTGGACCAACTCGGCCGGGTTGGAGTTGACCTGACCGTTTCTGAAAACACTGATCGCAATAGATAACGGTGGTGTCCAACACATACTTAAGTAGCTCACTGAAGAGCTTCTTCAACCAAACAACTTCATAACAAGCCATACTAGTTGCAATATATTCGACCTCGGCGGTGCTTAGAGCAATTGATTTCTGCTTCTTGCTCATCCAAGGAATTGAAGCAGATCCCAAAGAGAAGCAACATCCTGACGTTCTCTTTCTATCCACCACACTGTCAGCCCAATCAACATCAAAATATCCATGTAGCCTCAAATTACCGACAATGTATTTTAGCCCATAGTTGATTGTGCCATAGAGATATATCAAGCTATTCTTAGCAACAATCCAATGTATGCGATGGGGCTCAACCATATATTGACTCAAAGTATTTACAGCGAAGCATATGTCCAGTTGGGAGTTTACTATAGAACATTAGGCCCCCCACAAGTTGTCTATATTTAGAAGGGTTTGCCAATTCAGGCCCAACAACACTTCCACATAGATTCTTGAACTTGAGTTCCATCAGAGTAGACACAAACTTGCATTCCACCATCCCACATCTCTCTAGTAGCTTCACAATGTATTTTCCTTAAGAAAGGAAAATATCGCCCGACTTTTGCTAGACCTCTAGGCCTAGGAAGTAATGCATTAGTCCTAGGTCCTTCATCTCAAACTTGGAAGTCAACTCCCTCTTGCATTGAAAAATGAGAGGGTTTGCACCTGTCAGAAAGAGATCATCAACATAAAAGACCAAAATAAGAGGCATGTCCTTCACAACCTTGAAGTATATGTTAAGATCATCATAGCTCCTTGTAAATCCCAGCTTCATAAGATAATTTTCAATCCTTTTGTACCACGCCCTAAGGGCTTGCTTCAACCCATAGAGGGCTTTCTTTAGCCGACAAACGTGTGTCCTTCTATCTTGTACTTCAAATCCTTGAGGTTGTTCCAAGTAGACTTCCTCCTTTAGTGAGTCATGCAAGAAAGTACTCTGGACGTCGATTAGATGTGGGCTCCAACCTTGGTTGGTAGTGAGAGCAATAATAGATCGAATAGTGGTATATCGAGCAACCAGTGCAAATATTTCATCATAGTCCACTTCTTCCCTTTGAGAGAAACCATGAGCTACGAACTTGGCCTTGTATTTTTCAGCACTTGCATCAACTTCGTGTTTAATTTTGTGAAGCCATTTTAAGGTGACCACGGACTTGTCCTTAGGTTTAGGCACCACGTCCCAGACATCATTCTTCATGATCGATTCATATTCCTCATTCATCGCATCTTTCCATACTTGGTGTTTTATGGCTTCTTTGAACATGCATGGTTCAACTTGAACAATAGTACTCATAGCAACCAAATACCCTTGATACCTGTTCAACTTCTTACTTTTGCGAGATGTCCCTCTTAGAGCAGTATGTCTTTCAGTATCTTCGAGAGTATCTTTGAGCCATAGTGGTCATTTTCTTGAGGTAGAGGGATCACCACGAGGTGTATCAATAGTATCCATCAGAGCATCAACATTGAGCATAGGCTCATCCATCGAAGGTTCATCTTGTTTTTCGGCAGCAGCATCATCGTCCTTCCTTGAGGTGGGGATATCTCTATCTTTCCTAAGGGTTGTGTCTTCATCAAAGGTAACATCATGACTTCCACATCTCTTTGACCAGGTATGTAGATTCTATATGCCTTTGAATTTTCACTGTAGCCGACGAATATACCTTTCTTCCTGGAAGCTTCTAATTTATTCCCTTTCTCTTTAGGCACATGAAAATATATTGGATAATCAAAGATTCTCAAATGAGAAACACTAGGTTTCTTACTAGTGAAGACTTCCTTGGGTGTCTTGAAATCCAAAGCTTGATGCAGGCTCCTATTTTGAACATATACGACAGCGTTGGCAGCTTCTCCCCATAAGAATTTCGGTAGACCTTGATCATAGATCGTGGCACAGGTGGCTTCCATGATTTTTTGTTTCTTCCTTTGAACAACACCATTCTGCTCAGGAGTGTATCGAAGAATTTTCTCCCTCTTAATGCTAGCCTCTCTGAAAAAGTCATTGAATTCATTTGATTCATATTCGGTTGTCGGTCCTCAACGTCTTGATCTTCTTCCCTGTTTGATTTTCGACCAATGCTTTGAAAGAATAGAACCATTTAAACACTTCATCCTTCCTCTTCAAGATATAGATCCATGTTTTGTGTGAGTAGTCATCCACAAAGATTGCATAATATGAGTATCCTCCTAATGATGTTATGGGCAAGATACTAGACGGGTCAGAATGGACCAATTGAAGAATATCGGTAGTATTGCTTTCACTAGAAGGGAATGGGCCCTTTATATTTTTCCCAGTGGCACAACCCTAACAAACTCCTTCATGATTCATGTTAAACTTAGGCTTACCTGTGACCATCTTCCTTACCCCAAATAAGGATTTGTAATGTAAGTGGGCAAATCTTTGGTGCCATAATTGACACTGAAGAGAAGTATTACTCGCCAAAGCTCCCAAAGGACTTCCACCAACCTGATAGAGACCATCAATCCTAAATCCAAGAGTAAATGCGTCTTTAGGGTTTCTATGCCAAATACATACCTTTCCATCATTGAATGCTACGTTGAAACCTTTATCTTCGATCGTAGAAATAGACACTAGGTTCTTCTTCAGATCGGGCACATACAACACTTCTTGAAGATGAATGGTTTGACCTTGATGCAAGAGTGACAATACCTATCCCTTTCATGGGGGTGGCATTGTCTCCAAGTATGATCTTTAGATTAGTTTTCTTTTCAACGAAATTTGAGAGGGACTCCTTGTATCCAGTGAAGTGCCTTGAGGCTCCACTATCAATCAACCAATGATCCAAAGTATTTGGAGGAGAGGCAGTAGATAGAACGAAAATAAGATAAAACTCATATTGTTTTTCTACAACATTACTTTCATCATACCTAGTATTCCTTGTCCTTTTGGGAGGTCGACCATTTCCATTTCGAGTAGCTAAAGCATTCCTCTTTCCTTTGTTGACCCTGTTGTTCCTTTGATTGCCATTACCTTTGAAATTGTTGTTGTTGTTGTCATCATCCTTTGAAGGACACTCTCTAGCATAGTGGCTAAACCTGTTTTCTTCCTTCTTTGAGTCCCTTCTTAGATCCTTGACCCTATCTTGTTCGACCAACATTATTCTTCCTTTTTGCATGAGCGAAGAAGGCATTAGGCTCATTTCCTTTGTTCGATTTATCTCTGTCCATCATCATCATCTCTTCTTGAGTGCTTCTAGCCAATAAATCATCGAAATCAGGTGCCCTTTTCTATACTTTGTCTTAGCAACAACCAATGCATTTGAAAGAGGCTCCACCACTTTTCCCTGCACATAGTCCAATATTTCATGCTCCTCCAAAGTCAGGTCCAAGTCATCTTCCATGCATGATAGTCAGATTTGTCATTGAGCTTGTCCTCGGTCTTGAAGTACGATATAGAGGCCATGGAGACTTGTATAATGGCCTTTGTCCAACAAATCTCTTAGTGATTACTTTTCTCTCTTGCTTGGGCTTTGTCTTCACCTGGGCTTTGATACCATGTTAATTTTAGATAATAGTGGTATGTTCTATGCTTGCAACAATTACTTCAATGCCTTTTTATCAGCTCAACGACAATTTCCACTTAATTTCCAATAACAATCACATTAACCATTAATAACATTGACAATAACTATAGATAAAACATAAACAATAAATGCAGAAGACAAGCCAAGAAAAGAAAACACCAGAATTTGGTGAATGCCAGGGAAAAACCCCAAGATGGGGAAAACCCTTTGATCAATTCTTATTATTAGATCAAATGTTCAACACAGAGAGAAAATACAATAACATCAAAATTGACTTGCCAAATCATTGTCCAAAACAACGCTGTTAAATCTGCAACTCAACTCTCAATTAACAATAGTGAAATCAGCCCTAATAAGAAAGTCAATAATAGTCAAAGTTTGGTCAAACTTCTTCAAAATAGCTCGGTCAAAGGAGGGAAGAACTCAGCGTCTCTTGCTAGTCAAAGGCAGCCCAAAACAGTCATCCAAACAACAATCAAACTCGGTCAACCTGAAGTCAACTTTGCAATCAAATAGGCCTGTGGTCAACACCGGTCAATGTGCCCAAAAATTATCGATTTCTGTGCCAAAAGGTATGACCTGCCCAAATAGAAAATCTCCCACAAAAATCACAGTCAAAGGAGGTCAAATAGCCCTTGGTCAACGTTGGTCAAACCCTGCAACAGATTTAAAATTCAGCCTGCTGAAATTTGTCCTCCTTTTTGCCACAAGTGTGAAAAGATTAGCTGCCCAATGAGGTGTACGAACCAATCAAATAAGGAGAGAGAAGAATGTGTGAGTTGCTGAGGTGCCAAATGAGGTTTGAGGTCATCCTTATTTATACAAGTTGTTGAGGGTTAAAAGACATGTCGCTTGGGCTTCATGAGCCTACATGATGGTGTGGTCGACCTTGGCAATTTACACGTGTGGGCTTGACCTCAGAATCATATATCACCTTGTCTAAGTTTAGTGATCTTAAGGTCAATTTTGGTCCTCTCGAAAAGAGGAATTGAATGCAATAAGTATCTCCATCAAATGAGCTGTCCAAAGTGTAATTTGGCCCTAGTTGCCAACTTTAACACCCTCCTATGATTACGTTGTTTGGCTTTCTAGGATCTTCAACATGATATCTCTTCTTGAGCTCCCTGTAGACTGTGACCGTACCACCATAGGTTGAAGGAATGGTAGCATAAGATAAGTCCAACTGAACACTGCATCCAAGGTCGGCTGCAAATTTTCGAGATAGGAGCGTGGCCCATGCATCAGGCACATCTATCACAACAATATCTGTAATAATCATCCTATCAGGGTATGCTACTAGCAAAACTTGTAATTCTTTGATCAACCCAATTACTTCAATCCTTTTTGAATCCATGGAACAAATGTTGCGATAAGGCCTTGATACTTGTAAGTTTAACTATTACATGACTTTCTTGGTCATAACGTTAGCTGAGGCTCCTGAATCAAGCATACACTTGCGTAAACGACGATCGTTAACCATCAGAGAAATAAAAAATGGTTGATGATCTTCATTCGTCATATAGCAATTCATGTTTTTTAATATAATTTGTGTTTTTTAACCATCCTTCCCAATTGATGTTGAGACCAGAATTATAAGTCTTAGATGAATTTTGATTTTCACTCTGTTTATTATGCCTTTCCTGATAAGTTAATCCTTTATCTTTTGCAATTTCCAAGATACGCTCTAACGAAGGTTTCTCACCATACAATTGAGTAATCTTATCCTTTTCATCACCAAAATTATTCCCACTATCAGAGGATTTTAGTGTTTTAACATCACGACTATTTTCTATGACCTCCATCCAATCCTCCATGGACAAGTGATATTCCTTACCAACAATATTTAGTTGATCACTTGTCCCAGCCTCTTCTTTATTCAAGATTCCTCTCACAACAACACAAGTAAATTCTTCATGAAAACCATTACACGGTCTACAATATGGCAAAGATTGTTCAACCATATTTGCAGACTCAAGTGGATTGGATGGTCTTTGTTCATTAGGAGAGCCCCTTTTCTGCCATGCATGATTATTATTCCAATTATTATTATTCCTAGGTTGGAAATTTTGTGATTGTGATATTTCCATCTGAACCAACCTAGCGTGTAGGGGAATTTATTTCCTTAGCATGATTTGATATCAACCTTTCTTGATTTAGCTGCATACTTTCAAGTTTCTGTATCAATTTCTACATAGGATCATTATCAGCTTCTTTAATTTCTTTTCCCTTTGATTCTCGTGGTTTACTTGGACCTCTATCAAAACCCGAAATTTCAGATTTACCAACTACTCTCCTACATTTCTCCATTTCCTTAGCTAAAGTTTGAGCAGTAGCCAGATCATTAGGATTAGCATGCCACAACTCATGAGCAGAATTAGGTGGAAATGCATTGATATAATGCACCAATTGAGACTTTGTAGAAGGCTTATAGTCTTTATGCAAATCCGTCAAGTTATCATTAAACCGTTTATTAAACTCTTCAAGTGTCTCATGTTCATTTTTCTTAACAGTGGTAACGACATTAAGTAAATGTCTCTCTTCTTTTTTATCTCCATATCGGTCTTTGAAGGTGGTAATAATAGATTGTAGAGAATCAATTGTGTTATTCAGGAAGCCACAAAGAGCCTCATTTTAACATCTTCATGGTTATGGTTAGTAGTAATGCACCATTTTCCAATACAAGATTCAAACTTCTTAAGATGATCATTTTCACTAATCGCATTACTGCCTTGGAAAGAAGGCAACTTATCAATGGCTTTCTCTGGAACATCATGAGGATAACCTGAATGTTAGTGAAATTGCAAGGGGCAAACAATTAAATTATGATGACTTGCTCGACAGGATCAGGGAAAAGAAAACAAATATTAGAGAGAGCTTCTTGTCCGAGATAAACAAGAGGTTTACTAAAAGTGAGCTTGTTTAATCGAACTCTGAAGGACCTTTCAGTTTTTGGAGTAGGATTAACCAGGCTACTTGGATGTCTTCTTGTGTACGCTCTTGTAAAATGTGGAAGAAGTGGGGTCGCCACTCAAGAACCCAAAGATACTAGAACCGAAAGTTAGTCAAAAACTAGGAACATAAAAACTCTACTCTTGACAGATGCACCAACATTTTTTGGCGCCGTTGCCGGGGATAGAGTCTTTCAAAAAGAAAACCAAGTTTTGCGAGAAAAATCATCCACGAAGATTATATAATACTAGTAGCCACCAAGATAAGATACAAGCATAGGTTCACATAAATCAAAATGTACAAGATGAAGTACCTGACTGGTTTTGCTTTTGCTTGAAGGGAATGGTCCTTTTACATGCTTTCCACTTGCACACCCTTGACAAACTCCATCATGATCCACTCTAATCTCAGGCATTCCAGGAACCATATTTCTCACATGAGGCAATGCTTTATAGTGAAGATGAGTGAACCTTCAGTGCCACAGTTCACATTGAAGATTACTATCATGAATCAATGCACGGATAGGTCTTCTGATGATTTTATAAAGATCTTCAAATCATGATCCCAGAGCGAAGACAAGTAATAATAGTACATATTGACTTCATTGCTTGCAATGATATAATTCATCTTTGATCACTGCAAAAGAGGTTAGTTTAGAAAATTATCATTCCATCCTTTGCATCAGTCATGATTCTTTCCTGCAATCATTATTGTCAGTGAACCCATGACCTTTCTCATCAAATATAATATGAGAGAATCAAAACCTCCCTATCTTTAGTATTCAATTTCTATTAGTTATTCTTTCATAACCTTCATTGCATTATACTTCTTTTCAAGACAATTTTATTTGCACATGCATAAACAAAAGTAAAACTACTCTTTACTTTTACATGCATCGACAAGTACTTACACAACTATTAAACACATGCAACACCTTAACTACTACCTGCAAAATTACTATCATGTCTATTTATTATTGGACCAGGGAGTAAGCTTTCCTGAAAAGTGGTGACTTCTTTTCTCTTTGTGTTTCTTGTCTTGGGTAGCAAAGGCAGTAGGTTTTCCCTCTTCATGCTTAAGAATTCTTCCTCTAAAATTTCATTCTAGCCTCTTCTTGACTGCACTTTCTGAGGAGCTCATCAAATGTGAGACACTTATCATTGTAACTGATGGTAGTAATAAATGTTTCCCAAGTTGGAGAAAGACGCCTAAGTGTAATCAACACCAACTCTTTATTAGATACGTTTCACTAGCAGTTGACAACTGATCCTTGATTATTAGATATCCTCATGAAGTATGCTTGAGTGGTCTCTCCTTTGTTCATCTTAATGTCTTTGAGTTGATTCTTCAAAGCAAGGATTTGACTCAAGTTGTTTACTTGGTACATTCCAATTAGCATGTCATACATTTCCTTTCGATTTCTTCAACTTGGAGACATAGGTGATGAGATGGTCTCCATGAGAATCAAGGATAATCTTTTTAGCATTGACTTCTCCTTTCTTATATTTGGCCTTGACAACAACATTTGAATTTTCTGGTGGTTCTACTACCATGCCTTCAACATATTTCAACACATCATGTTCTTCAAGAGTAATATCCAATCTCGCCTTCCATGGACCAAAATTCGAAGCATCATTCAACTTCTCTTCATTCTTGAAGTAAGAATAAGACATCCTTCAACAACAAACAAATTTCAGTAGTAAGTCGAACAAATTTTAGCAGCAAGAAGGAGCAGCAAGTGATATTTCCGCGGAAAATAGGAGCAACAAGTGATATCTCAGTAGAAAATAGGAGCAACAAGTGCTGTTTCAACAAAAAATTTAAGGAACAACTAGTGATATTTCAGAAAAAAATAGAAGGTTGACAACTCTTATCTTCTTGGGCTTGTCTTCACCAAAGCTTTGATACCATGTTGAAATTCTGATGTTCTATGTTGTAACAATTATTTATTCGAAAATTTCTTTTTGCTGCAATACTAGTTAAGCAATTGTAGATAGAAAATAAACCAAATGTACAACTGAAGAGAACCAAGAACAAGATAAGACAGAGAGAATTTAGGTCCAATTAACAGGGCAAAACCCACAAGGGGAAACACAACCAAATTCTTCTTCTATTAGATATCAATTGTCAGCAGAGAGATCAAGAGAATGAATAAGTTCACCAAAATTTGAACAAGCTACAGCATGATCACTAGTAGTAGTAGTTGATGCAAACACTGAATCAACCTTCAAGTTCTGCTCTTACTTTCCAAGTCTCTCTCTCTCTCGCAATCTTCTTCAAGTCTCTCCAAATTCTTCTTTCACAATGCACAAGTAGTGAGAATGAGATGATATGAGATACAAATAGATAGGAGGAGAAACAAATTTGGTTCATTAAGAAGGAGCAATACACATGCCTTGAGAAGGAGTTACATATGCCATTTAGGGAGGTACACATGCCTTTGTAACTCATGCCATTAAGGAGTTACGCACGCCTTTGTAACTCATGCCATTAAGGAGGTACCCATGCCTTAGTAACTTATGCCATAAAGGTAATCAATGCATGCCTTAGTAACTTATGCCATAAAGGAGAGAATGTAACATATGCATTAAAGAGTGCGTAAGAGGAATGTTTTATGACATGCTTTCATGAGTGTGTAAGAGGAATATGCCATGCTTTTAATGAGTGCGTAAGAGAGTGTAACATATCCATGAAGTGAGAGTGAGTAACATATGCATTAATTGAGGGGAGTTACAAATGACATGATTGAGTGCCAGGATTGAGAGCCATGATTGAGAGACATGAATTTTCTTTTAATAATAATATAATAGTATCATAAAGGATAATAGTAATAATACTAATATTGATGATTAAGTAGAGATTGAACTATTAGGATTGATTATTGATAAGTTAAGTGTTTTTCCATCAACTATACTTGATTACCAATTGATGCAATGTGATTTACTATTTTTGGAAAGTCATAGTTGAGATGCTTGACATGACTTACTATTTTTAGAAAGTCACTCCAGAATTTTCAGAAACAAGATTTTAGATAAGGAAATTCATCCTTGAGTTGCCAATTTTCTGTTGAAAAATGTAACTACGTTCGGTCTTCATTTAATGTATTTGAGTCATCATGAAATGTACTTTTCAAAAGAATAAATAAAATAATTTTTATTATTGTAACAATGACTTATTAAAGCACGGGTTTCATGCTTGGGTCATCATTATATTAGTCAAAGTCCCCATTGTGGACTTTGAAGATTAATATTTAGTTTATAGAGTCGTTGTATATTCAAAGAGACCCTTCTTGGGCTTTTGAATCATGTGAAAAGTTTTAGTATTGAGTCAAATATGATTTATGTATCCTCCACACCAAGTCGGCCTAAGGACATCAATTCGACCTCCCTTGAAGCCTATAAATAGAAGCAAGTTGAATTCATTTGGAGCATCTCATCTCAAGCAAGTTCAATATCTCTAAGGAAGTTGGAAAAGTGCGAAGTGGGTCTAAGGAAGCCAAAGGAAGTGCTAGTAGGGTGGAGTCTAAGGAGAAGAAGAAAAATGAAATTTTGGTGCCTCTCTCTCTTTGTTTTGTGCCCTAGTTTGGGAGATTGAAGTCTTCCAAGTTTCGCTGATGTCGAAAGTTGCCTGATGCCGGAAGCTGCTACATAGTTGAAGTTGTTGGAAGAGAGGTAGAAGATTTGGGAGGCTGACTTGTGTGGAGGGAAGGTTTGATCTTTGTCTAGGGTGAAGAGTCCGAAAGAATACTATTGAAAGGAAGAGAATTTTGATTGGGTGTTCCCCTCGATGGGGGTTTTTCCATGGCCTAGTGCCTATATCTGGTGTCCATTGTTTTATGTGCTTTTGCTTTAGTAATTGCTTGATGAACTAAAAGAGAGAATATATAAAGAAAACTTAATAAGAAGTCGAGAACATCACAAGTAATTATCAAGTATAAAAAAATCTTTTTGCCTTTTTTATTTTCTAACATGGTATCAGAGCTTTGGTGAAGAAAGAAGAAAAAGGCAGTCTCAAGCACATAATCAAGGAATCATTCAAAAGGGTTATTCAAGGAAAGAAGTTTACCATCTTCAAAGACAATGCCTAATACAATTAAGGGAGAAAACAAACTTGAAGGAGCCTCCAACTACAGGTCTTGGAAAAAGAGGATTGACCTCATCCTTGAAAATTACAAGGTTCTAGACTTGGTCAAAGGAAAATTAAAGAAGCCTACAAAAGACTCCAGTGATGCTGACAAAGGAAAGTTCAAGGAACTAGAATTGGTGGCGATGAGTCTAATGGTAGAAGGATTAAAGGAAAACCTTGTCCTATTCATAGCCAACATCAATCATGCTCAGCAAATGTATGAAGCCTTGTCAAAGCTATTCACTATTGAGAACATTGGTCAAGTAACAAGTTTGAAGAATGAGCTAAGGACTACAAAGATGACTAAAGAAGACACAATGGCCTCCTTCTTTGTAAAGATAACAAGAATCAGAGATGATCTTTTGGCCATTGATGAAATCATTCTAGACAAAGAACTCATGAAACCCTAACTCATTAGCGCTTGGTGGAATGTGTAAGAAAGACCCTCATAATATCTTAGAAATGATTTCCTTGGAATGTGTGTTTGTCCGATGAAACCCTAGTCTAACCAAGTTTGTTGGTGTTGACACCTAATCCTTGTGATTGGGTGAATTTATGTAAATAGATAAATAGGAAATATGAACAGTCATCGGGAGACGAACTGAACAGTGTCTCCCTCATGTATATAATGAAGACCTACCTGATGGAATAGAATATACAAATCATTTTTGCCTCTTGAGCAGTTATTGCCTGGCCTGACATGGTATCAGAGCCAGCTCCATTTTTAGCCTTTATGCCCTTGTAACTCCCTTTTGCCATTTCTGCAGTCTGTCATGTTATCCATTCCTATGCTCTCTGTCCTCTACTGTGCGTTTGGTATCTGTGCACCCACAAACGTTTCTCATACTCTTCCTGCACTGTTGGTCTCGACCTTCTACATTTTTTCAACGTTGCATAATTCGGTTGCCATACCCTAGTTACCCTGCCGCTGCTATACACTCCCTCTCAGCGTCGACTCCACCATCGATGTCCTAAACACTGTGCACTGGCGGTACATATCTGTCTTTCTGGCCTCCTTACACAGGTGAACACTGTTATATGAATGACGGCGTTTGAAAGTTTCTGGCGTTTCTCGAGCTTTTCGCCAGTGCCTTTCTTCTGCGTTATTTAGAGGATTGTGCCAGTTTAGAGACCACATTTGACAAATTCATGTGAATAAGTCGCCCTCGAGATAAATTTTACGTAACTCAGACCTTCTGCCGGTTATTCGAGAATTGTGTAAAGTCAAATTGAGAAGGGCTCTGTTTTAGGCATGGGTTTTCCTTTTCTGTCTTCCTGTGTTTTGAAGCAATGTTGCTGGTGTTGTTTCGTAATGTTCAACGATAATATGTCCTGCTCCTCTGTTGGCGTATACCATATATATGAATGACTCCCGTATAATGAGCTAATACCTCCTCCATACCATACTTTCCGTGTGATTTTGAAGTATTCGCTCTCAAGTGTTTCGAATCATCCGTGGCGGACGAGCGGCTGTGCGCAAGGAATTTGGCATTTCTCTTCTCGAATTATCCGTTACTACACAAATACACCGTCCACTTTTGTATTTTGTTTCAGTTTTGAGCAAATGCATGCATGGGATATGTGCTCGTCAAGCAACTTCAGAGATGGGTACGGTTAGAACCAGAATTCAGTAGGTGGGTTGCTTGTTCGGTGTCGCTGCAACAAGTCTTGGATAGATAGACGGGTGGACATCACGCAACAAGAAGCTGCTCCATATACGCAGTCGATTGGCCCGGAAAGGGTTGCTTTTTCTTGGTAATCTTTACACTTTCGAATCGATGCTCTTGTCATCAATTAAATGCTCTTTGTTCTTCACAAAATTGCGTTAGATGCAAACCGCCCTATATATTTATGACCGATTTTGGTTGAGCAAACAAGCGAATTTTGAAAAATCGCGCATGGTGGTGGCCTGTCCCTTCTCTTTGGTTCCGTGGTTTTCTGGTTCGGTTCGGTTCCATTTGTTTATTTTGAAAAATCGTGTCGAATGCCCCTTTGAATTGTAATATATATAAAAAAAAAAAAAATTACCACCAATACAATTTTATTGTATATTGGCAGAAGTATTTTTCTATCAACAAAAGTATTTTTATAGTACACAAATTTTTGCCAGCAGAAGTATTTTTTTGTTACAGTATGCATTCAAGAGGAAGAGGAAGATATTTCAAAGGCAGGGGCGCAGACATTCTCAAGGAGAAAAGGCAAATTTGCACTGCATTTGCTGCAAAAGAAATGGATCACATGATGCCTCTACATGCAAGCTACCATAGGACAAAATTGAGCAGAAAAGAAACCAACAGAAAGGTAAAACTGATGATACAGACAAAGGTAAAGCACCTGAATCCGCTCACTATGTTGTGGCACAATGTAACATTGGAGTAAATGAAGATTTATTTAATGCTTCGCTTCTTGAAAAACTGATTGGTTGCTTGATTCAGGAGCAACTTGCCACATGACTCATAGAAAAGATTTTTTTGAAGATTTCACTGACAATGTTGATGGAGCAGTATACTTTGCAAACCAATCAAAAATCAAGCCATCAGGGCTTGGCACAATCAGGGTTAAACTGCCTGGTCTTCCAGACTTTCTTCTGCATCATGTTCTATATCTCCCACAACTCAAGAGAAACTTGCTGTCCCTGGTCCACATCCGCCGGCAAGGTCACTCCATTCATATGTTTGATGGCAAGCTTGAGGTAAGTAAAGCATCTGACCACTCACTTGTCATGAGGGGAATAGATGAAGAAAGGCTTCTCAAGCTGCAAGGAACCCTGCTCATGCACACCATTTCTCATACAATTCTCATCATGAAGAAGGTACACTTCCATCAAGTTTATTATGGCATGCTAGATTTGGACATTTGAACTATGACAGTCTCCGCTTATTGAAGAAAAACGGTGTTGCTGGTTTGCCTACAATTCCTAGGAAACTTAAGCAGTATGATGTTTGCTTTCTAGGAAAGCATAGCAAACAACCTTTTCATGATTCACATTCAAGAGCACATAGAAAACTTGAACTCATTCATTCAGATTTATGTGGTCCAATGCCTGTTCCTTCTGCAAATGGAGATAAATATATCATGACATTTATTGATGACTAAACCAGAATGTGTTGGGTTTATTTATTGAAGAACAAATCTGATGCTTTTCAAACATCCAAGAATTTTCATAAATGGATTGAAAATGATGCACAATCTCATATTGGGTCTATTCGCACTAATAATGGAAAAGAATACACATCAAATGAATTTGAAAACTATCTTCGCCAACATGGGATCAAGCATCGAACCACTGTGCCTTATAATCCCCAACAGAATGGTGTAGCTGAAAGAATGAATAGGACAATCTTAAATACGGTACGATCCATGCTCTTCTTCAAAAATGTAAAGATAACGTTTTGGGTTGATGTTGTTCTATGTGCTGCATATATAAAGAATAGATGTCCATCTAATGCTATTAGAAACAAGACTCCTTATGAATTGTGGTATGGACATGTTCCTTCGGTAAAACATCTCAGGATCTTGGTTCCACCTGTTATGCTTTGATACCAAAGGTACATAGAAACAAACTTGGTGCTAGAAGTCGTAAGTGTATCTTCCTGGGGTATTTAAACACCTCCAAAGCATACCGCCTCTATGATGAAGTAAATAAAAAGTTTGTTATATCTACAGATGTAATTTTTCTTGAATCATCCAAATCTGACAATGTTGTTTGAGCGGTAACTTGATCAACCCATGGATAGATTCGCAAATAACGAAATCATTTCAAGAATTTGAAAATCAGATTCCACATCTTGAAGGGGGGATTCCTATACTAGATCAACATGTGGAATCTTCTTCTGAAGAATACTCTCCCCGACTGAAACTCCAACAACGGATGATGCTTTAAGTGATGTAATTGATAGAATTGGGAGACTCAATCTTGATTCACTCCCAACTCAATCAACAGAGCAGCCTGGACCATCTCAGGAAGGTCCCCCAAAGTGGCTGACAAAGACACTTGAAAGTGTTCATCCTGATGAAATTGGAAAAACAGGAACTAGAAATGCAAATCGACAAAATGGAGGTGATGTAGATGACTCTAATTCACCTGTTGATATGGATGTTTCTTATGATTGTGAATTGAACTTGTCAACAGATTTTGAACCAACTTCCTTTAAAGAAGTCGCTTCTCATGATGAATGGAAAGAAGCAATGCAAAAGGAGTATGATGCCCCCATAAAGAACGACACTTGGAAGCTAGTTGATCCTCCATTTGGAACTAAACCAATTGGCTGCAAGTGGGTCTACAAGAACAAGTACAAAGCTGATGGCTCACTTGACAAACACAAAGCTAGGCTTGTGGCAAAAGGTTTTGCACAGAAGGAAGGGGTCGATTATGAGGAAACTTTTGCCCCCATAGCAAAATGGGCCACCCGGACACTCTTTGCACTAGCAGCTCAGAACGGTTGGAAAATCCATCAAATGGATGTAAAAAATGCCTTCTTGAATGGAGATCTAAAAGAAAATGTTTTTATGTCCCAGCCTGAAGGATTTGTTGTAAAAGGACATGAACATAAAGTATGCAAACTTGTGAAGTCCTTGTATGTCCTCAAACAAGCACCACGAGCCTGGTATGAAAAGCTAACTGAGCATCCATCTTCTGAAACTCAACTTCAATCATTTTGATCTTGATGATGCAACTTTATTTGTCAAGAAAGTTGGCAAAACAGTTGTATATCTTGTGGTATATGTAGATGATCTTTTGATGACAGGTAACAATGAAAGCTACATTGCATCCATAAAGAAAGAATTGGAGAAAAGTTTTGAAATGACTGATTTGGGCTACATTGAAGTAACCCAACATCCAAATTCCATATTTCTTTCTCAAATGAAATACATTGAGATCTGTTAAACAGGTTTGGCATGACATAATGCAATCCTCTTACTACTCCAATTGAACAAAACTTAAAGCTCACATCTATTGAAGGAAAAGAATTTGAGGATGCAACAAAGTATAGACAGCTTGTAGGAAGTCTCAACTACCTAACTACTACCAGACCAGACATTTCATTCGTTGTTGGAATCCTCTCCAGGTTTATGCAAAAGCCTTGTGAGGGACATTGGTCTGCTGCAAAAAGAGTTCTAAGGTACTTGAAGGGAACTCAAGACTTTGGAATCAAGTATACACAGGTGGACGACTTCAGTTTGATTGCATATTTTGATTCAGACTTCGATGGAGACAAAGAAACTGGGGTATCAACTTCAGGATATGCTATGAGTCTTGGATCAGGAGCTGTCTCCTGGAAATCACGCAAACAATCAGTTCTAGCAGATTCCACAACAGAAGCAGAATATGTGGCAGCAGCTGAAGCAACAAAAGAAATTGTGTCGCTCAGGAAAATTCTTGAAGATTTGTAGGTAAAACAAGTACAATCAGCTCCACTCATGATTGCCAATACCTCTGCAATAAAGTTGGCCAAGAACCCAAAATTCCATGATCGAACGAAGCACATCGATACTAAATATCATCTGATTCGACATCATGTTGAGGCCAAAACAATCCATCTTCGTCATTGTTCCACAAATGAGCAAATTGCAGACATCTTCACCAAAGCGCTTGGAAGAGAAAAGCTTGAACGATTGAGAATGATGCTTGGACTCACCAACATCCCTTCAGATTAAGGGGGGGAATGTTGACACCTAATCCTTGTGATTGGGTGAATTTATGTAAATAGATAAATAGGAAATATGAACAGTCATCGGAAGATGAACTGAACAGTCTCTCCCTCATGTATATAATGAAGACCTACCTGATGGAATAGAATATAAGAATCATTTTTGCCTCTTGAGGAGTTACTGCCTGGCCTGATAGTTGGTCTAACTCTTATTAATATTTGTGAAGTTGGGTTTGAGTTACACATGATATGAAATGCCTATGCATGATGAAGTCTTAGATGTATGAGTTGATCTGTTTATTAGTGATCATGAATCCTAGGGTTTGGAACTAAGCCCTAGTCAATGGTTGTTTCTCTAGGATGATAGTATTTGTGAAATTCTAGGGTTTTGGAGTTAAACCTTAGTAGAAGTGAAACTCTATAATGTATGATGACAATGTGATAATTTGAGATTTGTCTTAGATTGTTGAAATCTGGTTTTCAGTTTGATTATAATATCTAGGGTTTGCAACTAACCCTAGTGGAAGCTGGATATGTTGATGACTAAGCTGTGATTGGTTTTGTTTGATTAATTATCATGTATGAAATCTAGGATTTCTGTGAAACCCTAGTAAGGAGTCTAACATATGAATTCTAAAAAATGTTAGATGCTTTGTTGATCTATATTTGTTTGAATTGTTTCTAGGGTTTGCTATGTGGAAACGTATGTCATACCTTTGGAAGAAACATTTAAACCCTAAATGTAATAAAAGTTGTTATGAAGTAGCCTAGGGTTTATGACTAAGTCCCTAGTAAGATGTTGAAAGAGTAAGCGTTTCTTGCTTGTTTTGGCATTCAATATATATATATATATATATATATATATATATATATATAGTTGAAATGCTTCCATAATTCTGATATGGCTAACTTCATGGTTCTATAGATTTGGTTGTACTTGCTATCTAAGTTGTGCAGGTACACAATCTTCAATATGGTGAAGATGTTCGTTGATAAGCATGATGTGGATGATGACAACTCTGATGAAATGGTTGGAAGCCACGAAAGACTCTCCAATGTCAAAGTAAAGAAGTTGATCTCCCTAGATTAAGAGGGAGCCTGGATAAAATGAAGCTCCCTAGTTGAGAGGGAGGGCATAGAATAGTTTTGATTGGAGAATGTTTGAAGATATGTTGCTGTATATGAAGTAGGAAAGTAAAATGTATGATTGAGGAATCTTCTGTCAAAGATTCGATTAATAGTCTTACTATGTTGAGGAGCAACATTTGTTGTCTGAAAATTCCGAAGGTTTGTATTTGATTATGTACATATGAAAGTATATTATTGATTGGGGTTGTGTTTGCATAGGTGAGTCTGTCGAAGGTTTTGATAGCATGCTGGTTACCAATTAGTTTGATTGGAGAGAGATTGGTTATTCTTGATATGTTGGATCAAGGAGTGTTGAGGCTTTGTGAGTGAAGCATTTCCTGGGAGGACATCTGGTTGACACTTTGTGTTGATGCCTAGGTCCCGAAGTTGGAAAGGTGGTGTTGGTTATTGAGCTTTGTTTTTGGATACACACTTGAATCCTTGGGTTGATGGTTAGCAAGTAAGCTTGATGGTACCTAGAGAGGCTGAAATCTTGAGTCCATGTTAGTCCCACATGGATAGATTGCCTTGGTTAGGAATCTAGTTGGCATTGCAGTGCTTAAATTGTTGAGAGACCAATGGATAGATTGCCCTGGTCAGGAATCTAGTCCATGGCATTGCGGTGCCTAAATTGATGAGAGGCCAATGGATAGATTGCCCTGGTCAAGAATCTAGTCCATGGCATTGCGGTGTCTAAAGCTCTTCATTGTTCATATAATTTTAGATCTTCCATTGTATTTGTCAATTATGAATACATCCCTAGTTAAGAGGGAGCGTTGAAAAATGTAACTAGGTTCAGTCTTCATTTAATGTATTTGAGTCATCATGAAATGTACTTGTCAAAAGAATAAAGAAAATAATTTTTATTATTGTAACAATGAGTTATTAAAGCATGGGTTTCATGCTTGGGTCATCATTATATTAGACAAAGTCCCCATTGTGGACTCCTAGGATTAATATTGAGTTTATAGAGTCGTTATATATTCAAAGAGACCCTTCTTTGGCTTTTGAATCATGTAAAAAGGTTTAGTATTGAGTCAAATATGATTTATGCATCCTCCGCACCAAGTTGGCCTAACAGAGATCAAGTCGGCCTAAGGACATCAATTTGACGTCCCTTGAAGCCTATAAATAGAAGTAATTCAAATTCATTTGGAGCATCTCATCTCAAGCAAGTTCGATATCTCTAAGGAAGCCAAAGGAAATGCGAGTTGGGTGAAGTCTAAGGAGAAGAAGAAAAACGAAATTTTGGTGCCTCTCTCTCTTTATTTCGTGTCCTAGTTTGGGAGATCGAAGTCTTCCAAGTTTCGTTGATGCCAGACGTTCCCTGATGCCGGAAGCTGCTACGTAGTTGAAGTTGTTGGAAGAGAGGTTGAAGATCTGGGAGGTTGACTTGGTGTGGAGGGAAGGTTTGGTCTTTGTCTAGGGTGAAGAGTCTTAGAGAATACTATTGAAAGGAAGAGAATTTTGACTGGGTTTTCCTCTCGAGGGGGGTTTTCCATGGCATAGTGCCTATATCTGGTGTCCATTGTTTTATGTGCTTTTGCTTTGGTAATTGCTTGATGAACTAAAAGAAAGAAGACATAAAGAAAACATAATAAGAAGTCAAGAACATCACAAGTAATTATCAAATATAAGAAAATCTTCCTACCTTTATGATTTTCTAACATTTTCAACATTAAAGTTCATCAGGAGAAGATTAGGGCCATTTTAGATTGACCTACACCTAGGAATGTGACAGAGTTGCGAGGGTTCCTGGGTATATGTACCTACTATAGGTGGTTTGTGAAGGGATTTTCTCAGCTAGTAGTACCCTCATAGATTTGACAAAGAAAAGGGCGTTCGAGTGGACAAACATGGTACAGGAGGCTTTTGAGCGCCTCAAGAGAGTGTTGAGCAACTATTCCGTTTTGGCCTTTCCTGATTTTTTGCAGCCTTTTGTTTTGGAGTGATGCATTTGAAGAGGGAATTGGGGCGGTTTTGATGCTGGGAGGCCATTCGATTGCTTTCGAGATCTGGAAGCTACAGAGCCATGAGAGGTTGTATTCCTTATATGACAAGGAGATGCTGGCCATTATGCATGCTTTGGCCAAATTCTGACAGTATTTGGTAGGCAACAGATTCAAGGTGAAGACCGATCATAATGGTTTTCGATTCCTTTTGGAGCAAAGGGATCTTTAGGAGAGGCAGCAAAAGTGGGTCAGTAAGATCTAGGCTTATGATTTTGAGATAGAGTATGTCAAGGGCAAGTAGAACATAGTGGTAGATGCTCTCTCGAGGAGGCCCGTGAGTCTTGACACTCTCACTCATGGAGATTGCTTAAGATTGGAAGGCTCAGCTGCTGGTAGTGTACTCCAAGAATCATATACTACAAGGATAGGATATATTTGGTTCCAGGCTCATAGTTGAGGGAGAAGATTTTGCATGCAGCTCATGACCTACACATGGCAGGCCATCAGGGGTTTTACGAGACATATTAGACTATTAGGGAGCACTTTACTTGGAGAGGCCTTAAAGAGGATGTTCTGAGGCATGTACAGGAGTGTGATGTTTGTCACAGGAACAAAGGGGAGCGAACACATCTGGATGGCTTACTTCAGCCCCTACCGATTCTAGAGAGGAAGTGGGAGAGTGTCTCGATCGACTTCATTATCGGTCTTCCGGTAGCACATGGACGTGATTGTATCTATATGGTGGTGGACAGGTTGACCAAGTATGCCCACTTCTTTGCTATTCCATCCAAGTCCTTAACTTCACCGATAATTGAGCTTTTCTTCAGGGAGGTATTTAGGTTGCATGGTCTTCCCAAGGCCATCATCAGGATTACGAGGGCATTTTGGCAGGAGTTGTTGAGGTTGGTGGGAACTCAACTCACTCCCAATACTAGTTATCACCCCTAGACAAATGGGCATACAAAGATCAAAAATAAATGGCTAGATGGGTACTTGCAGAACTACATGATAGGGCAAGAACGCACATGGATGAAGTGGCTACACCTCAAGGAGTACTGCTACAACACTACTCACCACATGTCCATCGGTATGTCACCTCATGCCCTTTATGGTTGTGATGCGTTGTCTTTTGCTAACATGATTTTTGGAGATAGTCGAGCCCTTGGTGCAAAGGATTGGATACAAGAGAGCTAGGATATCCCGAGGGCTCTCAAAGATAACTTGTAGACAATTTAGAACTAGCATAAGATGTATGTGGATAGGCATCAGGTGGAGAGACATTTTGAGGTCGGGAATTTAGTTTTTCTACATTTCCAATCATACAAACAGTCTACATTGAAGCAGAAGGGAGCCAAGAAGCTCAAACCATGCTTTTATGGGTTATACAGAGTGACCTTGGGACAACAGGTTATAACTACCCCAGAGTTGCCACCCTTGGATGATGAGGGACACTTGATCTTGGTTCTGGAGGCTATCTTGCATGAGAGAGAGAGGAAGCTCAAGAACAAAACCATCAGAGAGTATCTTGTCAGGTGGAAGGGTCTACCAGAGGAGGATGCCACATGGGAGGGAGAACAAGTTCCTACAACATCCAACATTGCAATTGCTTCACGACAAGCAACCTTTGGCCAGGGAGGACTGTCATGTCCTCAATAAATAATTTTGCTAAGTAAAATCCTCATTTTTTGGAATTTTGGTGTTATAAAATATTTTGGCTTATAAAACTTTGGAAAAGTGGGTTAAGGAACCACTTACTTTAATTTTGGAGAAAAGGAGAAATAAACATTAGAGAAAATAAAATTATTTTGTAAGTGGAATGTCGGGGCCACTCAAAAAAGGGAATTCGAGCCCCCCTTGAGAAATTTGGACTAGGAAGAAGAGGGGGTAAGAAGGGAGTTTGAACTTGTGTAGAAGGGGGGACCCACCAAGGAGAAAGGGACCATCATCTATAAATAGCACATGGGGGCTCCATTTTTGCATCTTTTATCCATCTATTTTCTGGAGATCAAACTCGCTCTTGGAGGCTATTCAGCACAAGAGAAACAAAGCTGTTTAGCTCAAGAGTTTCAAGTGAAACTTAACCTCATTTTAGAGAACTTCGAGTGTCTCCCTAGTGAGGCTTAGGGGAGTCTATTCCAGGACTTTCATTGGGGTTATTTGCAAAGATTTCACTCAGAATTATTTTGCACTTCTTGGGTGCAAAAGAAGAATTACAAAGTATATTTGGAGCAACTTCCTTTAATTGTAGTTTCCGAGCTTTTACAGATGATTTTCTCTTGGTAAGAGGAGGAATTTGGCACCAAATTTCAGAGCTGAGATTGTGTCTTACTGCTGGACCGAAATTTTCTCTTCTAGGGCCTGCACAGGGGTTGATTGGTAGAAATTTTGCAGGGATTTGGAGCTGGTGTTTTGCTGGGATTTTCAGCTGGGAAATATTGCCAATCCCGGAGGATATTTAGTACATAATTTCTCAACTAATTACAGGTGGATTGAGCCATTCTTTCAGCAGTATTTCTCTTGCTGGGTGCAACATTGGGTGGTTGGGAAATTCACACTTTTTAGGACATTCCGGGTCAGCTGAAATTAGCCCGAAAGATTTCTGGGTTTTTGTTGTATTTCAGAATTTTTGGCCAAGATTGAGGGCCAAAACTATAGTTCACCTCTAGCAGCAATAGTAGAAATTTGTGGACAGAGTGAATTGCCAGATAGAGCCATTTTCAATTAGGTTTTCACGTTATTCTCTTGGGTGTTTGCATGCTTGCATTTGCAAGCCCAGATTCCATTTTCTATCATTGATGTACTCTTATTTCCAGATTAAGACAATGGCTCAGATCTTTGGCTCTATTTTTTGCATGTACTAATTGTGGTTGTGTTATCAGAGTTTTAATTTCGCTGTAGCGATTGCATGCATTTGATATTCACTGGTAATTCCTAATTAGGAACATTGCACTTGTGGAATTAATTTCACCAGTAAATAGCTGGGGAGAAGCCACCAAGGTGATACTGGTCGCTGATCTCTTATTGCTACTAGGCCTACTAGATTTTATGCTAACAGTGAAATTTATTAAACAAAGTCTTTCGGTAGAAATCACATGAGAGAATTTTTTGGCCGAAGTGAAGAGTCTCTACATCGTTTTAGAAAAGCCAGATCTGTCTTCGACTTGGAAACCCTTACACGAGACCGTTTAAAGTGATGAACTTTAATAACAGTGGCCCTTCCATATAGGGTAGTAATTTCTGTATTCAAGCTTCTGTGATCCATAATGAATTAAACAAAGTCTTTCGGTAGAAATCACATGAGAGAATTTTTTGGCCGAAGGGAAGAGTCTCTACATCGTTTTAGAAAAGCCAGATCTGTCTTCAACTTGGAAACCCTTATGTGAGACCGTTCAAAGTGATGAACTTTAGTAGCAGTGGCCCTTCCGTATAGTGTAGTAATTTCTGTATTCAAGCTTCTGTGATCCATAATGAATGAAACAAAGTCTTTCGGTAGAAATCACATGAGAGAATTTTTTCGCTGAAGGGAAGAGTCTCTACATCGTTTTAGAAAAGCCAGATCTGTCTTCAACTTGGAAACCCTTACGCGAGACTGTTCAAAGTGATGAATGTTAATAGTAGTGGCCCTTCCGTATAGGGTAGTAATTTCTGTATTCAAGCTTCTATGATCCATAATGAATTAAACAAAGTCTTTCGGTAGAAATCACATGAGAGAATTTTTTGGCCGAAGGGAAGAATCTCTACATCGTTTTAGAAAAGCCAGATCTGTCTTCAATTTGGAAACCCTTACGCGTGACTGTTCAAAGTGATGAACTTTAATAGCAGTGGCCCTTCCGTATAGGGTAGTAATTTCTGTATTCAAGCTTCTGTGATCCATTTCCTACTTTTCCTAATCATTTTCCCCATCTAATCAACTATGAGATTCCTCCATAATAGACCTTTCAATCACCACCTGCCAATCAAAAGTAGGTTCAACCTCAACCAATCAAATGACATTGGTAACATGTAGAAATGATTTCCTCATATTGATAACCACATTCAACAAAGTGGCACTTGAAGTGCAGATGTGGGAGGTAACAGGGTCCATTGGTGTGGTACTTTGTGAAAGAAGCTCAGATTAAAAAATAGAAGAAAATGAAAAGTTGAGACTAAAAACCTTCGACCGATTTTTTAGTTGATTGTTCTCATATTCACCCTGGATGCAAGAAGATTCAGTTTTGAGCTCCCTAATATTTGAATGTGGACACCCAGCTAACATAATTATCACAATTTGAAATAAACCAAGCGTTAGAGTATAAAAGTATGATGTTTTTACCATTTCTTCCTTTTTTCCCGCTTATTCAAGATTAAACAAAAATGTGAAAATCTTTCTATCACATTTGTCTTGGCTATTTCCAATTTTGGGTTTTTCATATCCACATTAATAGGTAGCAATTATAATGTTTTAATGCCAGACATTTCATGAATATGTTGCACTAAATAGAATTTGGAAAACTACCATTTTTATGACCCTTTTGAGGTATTGGTCATTCAGCTTAGTAAATTTAGTCTATAGATGTTTAAGCTTCATTGCTTTTGTATAATTACCATTCTCACACTGACACACAAACACACAGAGGCACATCACAATTTTTTACTTTTGTATGGAGCTGTTTTGCAGGCTGTTCAATTCCACCCAGAAAGTATTATCACTCCTGAAGGAAAAAAGATTGTTCAAAATTTTATCAACATTATAGAACAGCATAAGATTCTCCTGACTACTGGCTCATGTATGGGATAAAGTCCGAGTATAGTAGGATAGCAATGTTGAGAGGTAAAAACTTGGTTTATGCTTTAGGCATAAGTTGACAGTAAAGCCAAAGAATTGGGGTGTTAACTTTTATCTGCTTGTTACAAATTTACGTAATTTAAATTATGTCAATAAAGAACAGGTCTGATTTAGGATGACACAAAATTACATCTCATCATATTTTGTGGTTAAAAACATTTGCATGATGGTTTTTTTATTCTTCAGTTTTGCATTCTCATTTATGGTGGTTCAGGTATTTTAAAAATTTGTCATAAAATGTACAAGTTCTTTCACTGATCCTTTTACGGTGTATTTTTTCTTTCTTAGCAGAGACTTCTTGATTTCATAGTTATTTAGCCTACTAGCTTATAATTAATACATTGATAATCTGCACTGGTGCTTAGTTATATATTTACCACAGTCAAATTATTTCGTATTTTGTTTTGAAAACTATATACTTTTCTTTAGCTGCTCTATTGACAAAATTATCATGATTGAACATTGCACGTCTGTTAAAAAATCTGGAATGTAATTAATCTCCAAATATCCATATTCATCTTTACCGTTTTAGATGTTACATCCAAACATGTTATAAGTCCTGAGAAATGGGATGAGCAGAGAAAAGATGTGATATGTGAGGATGGAAAGGACATCAAGGAATGATATGTTGCTTGTGTTATACCTCAGTGCCAAACAATTTTCAATTGAAGAATAAATTGAACCAGGATATTGTTGATTTTCTAGATGCAAACAAGACTCAAACAACTTACAAACCGATAACTACTTCCAATGATACAATTTTGACTTCTTTAGAGCGTTCCAATCATTAAGCAGTTACACTTTAAAATTTCAACCATTAACTTCAGCAGAGCAATAGAGATCACAGTAAAAACAATGAAACAAGAGACACCAAAATTTCTTTGGAAAAAAACCCACAAGGGGGAAAACCTGGTAATCTTTCATAATGAGAGAGAATCCGAATCAACCAATTTGTACATCAGAGAATTCTAGTCAAAAGGTCAACCATTGACCACATTAAATGCCCAGTAAAATCCAGTCAAAGGAGAGAGAGAGAATCAATATTTTGCTCACTGGTCAATACTGGTCAAGGGGCCGAATTTCAGTCTGCAGTAGCTGGTCAAAGGGACGAAATTTGGTCCTGTAATTCCACAGAGAATCTCCGTTAGACTGCAGGGTTTGACTTGTGGTCAACCCTCAGTGAACACCCAGAAACTGGTCCAGAACTCTGTCAACAGAACAGTAAAAAATCAGAGAATATTCAGCCTCCAACTTCAGTTAACAACTAGGTCGAGCAGCATGAGAATAGTCCAATTCAAGGGTGGTCAACACAGAAAAGAGAAAGTCAACTCACCTGACAAAACATCCTTCTTCCTCCTTCGCATGTGTGAGCAGAGATATTCAAGAACAGGTCCAAATTGATGAGTTTTTGATGTGTCAAATGAGGAGGGTTGAATTCCCAATATATACATGTCGAATAGGAGAGGTTTTGACTAAGGGTCAATTGGTCAAAACCCATTCAATAGGTGGGGCTGACTTGTCAAACTGGGGCCAACTTGGACAGCTAGAAATCAATTAATTTCTCCTTTAATTTTGCTGATGAAAATACCGACTGTAACTACAATTTTCCAACACTCCCTCTTAGCCAGGGAGATACTTTTCATTCTCTCTATCAGATGTACAAATTCATCATAAGGAAAGGTTGATAGCATCAAGCTCATCCCATAAGCCAAAACCAATGGCATCAAGGTCATAACTCAACTGACCATGGGATCGATCACTATTGTTCATGAGACCCAACTCTCCAACCATACCAATGGTTTGTCAGTCAAGCACAATGACCCAAAAGAGTAATCAAAGTCAATCTCTCCGACCATCCCACTGGTCTCTCAGTCAATTATGATGACTCAAAGGAGTAATCGGGATCAAACTCTCTGACCATACCAATGGTCTCTCGGTCAAACCAATGACCTAAGAGAGTACATAGGGTCCATCTCCCTGACCATAAACAATGGTCTCTCAGTTCATGACCTAAGGAAGGAATCCCTATCTCGATATCAAACTCGAATATATAGTCTCTCAGTCCACGACCCAAGGGAGTAATCCTCATGTCGATGTCAAAAGAGCCAATCTCCCTGACCATATGGTCTCTTAGTCAAATACAATGACCCAAGGGAAAGTACTCAAAATCAGTGTTCCCGACCAAGTCCATTGGTCTCTTGGTCAAACACAATAACCTAAGGGAGCACTCCAAGGCTTAAAACTAACCTGCGCAGCCATAAAAGGTTTCTCGGTCAAACTCAATGACCTAAGGGAGTAATCAAGACAATCTTCCCAACCATAAACCAAGGTTTCTTAGCCAAGCCCGAGGAGGATTGTTATTCTCATGATGTTATACATTCAGTGCTCGCTTTCTCTCAAAGAGGGATTCTTAGACATTCAATGCTTCTCTCAGAAGCAAACAAACTTCATTTGGGATAGTGGCTTTGTCAAAACATTAGCAACCTGTTTGTTGATAGAAATGTATTCGAGCCTCACAACTCCTTCCTTTTTGGACAACATCTCAGATATAGTGACACTTGATCTCAATGTGCTTTTATCTGTCATGAAAAGACAGATTCTTAGAAAGCTTCACACAACTTTGATTATCACAATATATCACGTTCGATTCCAACACTTGATCAAACAATCCAACAAACAACTTTTGTAGCCAAATTGCTTCACAACAGGTTGAACAATCAATTATATACTCAACTTCAGTCGTGCTAAGTGCAACAGAGGTCTGCACCATACTCATCCATGATATCCAGGCTAAAACAACATCCAAAAGTGCTCTTCCTGTCTTCAAAACATCCAACCCAATTAGAACTTGCAAATCCATGCAACAGATAGTTTAATGAGCCAATTAGTTGGATCGACCAAGTCAGAAACAAAGTCTCACAACTTCTTCAAATTTGTCATCATGGAGGTGTCCATGGATTCACAGTCCATCATGCCAAATTTCTGAAGGATCTCGACAAAGATTTCAACACTTTCAATCTCAGGTATTAATGCATTAGACCAAGATCTTTCAATCAACTCCCTCTTACACTGGACAAAGAGGTCTTCACTCCTAGTCAAAACATATCATTAACATATAGTAGTAAAATGAAGGGATCATCTTCAAGAACTTTGTAGTACAGATTTGGTTCAGTATCACTCTTCAACAAATATTGATTCTAGCTTGAGGTGCCTGACTTTATAGTCTTCTCCCTCTTGCTGAGGTAATCCTTTGCTTTGTACTTCTAGCAATCTTCCTCTTGGAAGTCACAACTGACTTCTTTTCAACATCAAAACAAGTTTCAATCTAGATGATCTGTCTGCTACCTTTGAGTCCATAGATCATCCGATATCTTTCCAACTCGATTCTTCTTGTCACAAGCTTTACTTTGTTCTTCCATTCTTTTCATCTATAACCACAACCTTGGCAGCCTTCAGTATGTACTTGCAATCCTCACTAGGAGGTCATGGAAGAACAAATACAACCAAGCAAGATATATAAAGACAAGAGACTAATAAGAAAAATAACAACAATTGTAATAATCAAGAAAGAGATATAAAATACTTGTCTTTTGAGAACATGTCAACTCCCTCTTGATCTTAGCCTTCTTGCATCCTACTTGCAAATCAACCTTGTCCACATCATCATCATAATGTCATTCCTTTCTCACAGGAGCTAGGGTTTCTTCTTTCAACGGAAACGTCCAATCCTACAGTTCTGTATACAAACACTAGATTTTTCTTATCCAAGTCAAGTTGCATGCTAGGGTTCACAAACCCTAGATATCCAAATGTCTAATACTTCATAGCCAAGACTCACAATATTCCTAGATTCCCAATGTCCTTTATGATGATTCTGAATGATTCCAAATTCGGTTTCCCAAACTCATTGTAGCAACAACTTCATTTTAATAGATTCTATCATCTAGGTTTGAGCGTAGCATCCATATATCCATTGACCAATTATATTTGATCAATTTATCCTTTCAACCCAAGTTTCCTAAATACATCAAGCTCATCATCAAGAGGATTTTGATTTTCAGATTTGGAGACATCAACCTTCAAACCTATAGCATATTGGATTCTTCCATAGTAGCACGTATGACATCAATTCTCTAAGAATTTGGTAACAACAGGTTCATCCAATATCTTTGGATTGCTAGAATATCAGATCTGCAAATGATTTCGATCTTGAAGAGGGACTCAACCTCTTTTCCATTGTAATCAGGATTGCTTCAAAGGTATAATTAGTGGTAGATATACCTTCTTCCTTCTTTTAAAAACAGAGTATCCATATTTTATAAAATAATTACCATTCTTCTAGCAATACAGAGATATATTTAGTTTGTGAATGTAACACTTCAATCTTGCAATACATGAGGAAGGCTAATATCATTTCTCCTGTCATAGATTCTCATGACACACACAAACAATATTTCCTTGAAGATTATGCATCAATAATAAAGAGATTGCATCAATTTCAACACTTTGGCCTTGAATCTTGAATGGCAACAAGTGATTGTAATCTTTGTAGTTTCAACTTCATACTTAGTAACTTCAACACTTTATACATAGGCTTATTGAAATCAGCCCATATCATACTTGAATAAATCATATCACTCATTATTAGATGTAAGCACAACTGTCCTTCATGTAATGCATATAATTTTGTAAGGTATTGACACAGTCTTCAGGTTGTGGCATATTAGTTCCAAAGAGTATTATCATGCAAGACTTAGACCCGTATTTCGTCCTTCATGACAGAGCTCCTCTGATGATTAAGAGATCAAATATTCCAGACAAGAGTTATACATACCTCACATCCAAAAAGTTTGAGGAGGCATCAAACTTCCAATTAGTTCACAGATAACTATCAGCAAGCAATATGCTTCAATTTTGATAATTTGTTAATGCTACTTGGAATAGAAAGATGTTCAATGCCTTCCTGTACTAAAGTGTACTTATGATATTCAGTCTCATCACGAAACTTTCAAGAATGTAACCAAGAGAAACATGATCTTGAACAAAAGAATTTTTGTTAGCAGATACATTCCTTGACTTCAAGGGAGGATTTCAAGCTTCCTTTTGACTGCACCTTTCGAAATAGTACAAGCTTGACTTCTTAACAAGGGGTATTGTTTGAGACTTCAACTTTAGAACTTTGATCTTCTCCAAGTGGGATTCGACTTTCAAAACATAGAAATTACGATGTAGATTTGCAACTGCTCATGAAGTTTTAATCAAAATCACAAGACACAAACCTACTCTACTGCTCCGCGGACACTGAACATTAATTCACAATTTAGAACAAAAATCTCAGACATGCAATAAGAAATCACACACATGCAAATAGTATTTTCCCGGGGAGAGCAAATTGCTAAAAATCCCAATGCCTGCTTGCATTAATTTGATGAATAGAGATGTATTACAATTGCTTTTCTCAACTGAGCACAACCTGCAAGTGCATAACCTATATCTTTGCTTACTGAGAAGCTCTGACCTAGACTTTGTCAAATTCTGCCTCTGCATGAGCCCCTATTTCCTTGTGCTATTTCTTGAGAAATTAGGCCCCTATTATTTAGGAATTTCTCCAAAATGGATTGGGCAATTCCTCAGGCTGATCATCAAGTTGCATACAGTACCTGTACACTCCGGAATAGTCTACAACTGATGTTACACTGCCTTGGAATCTCCACCTCAATTGGGTACCTCGAATTCTCTGTACACATTAGCTATTTTGCGTTGATTGATCAGTTAACTGGATGATCACTGAGTTTGACTGTAGTCCCACTATACAATTGACCTTCCACTAGTTTCTCCAATAGTTGGAACTAGTTTGACTGAAAACAACTTGAGATCACTGACTTTGATTGCTATAAATTAGCAATCAAACATGCTTAACTGAACTCTAACTCCTCCAACTTGAATTTACTGAGTAAACTTGGTGACACAAGCCATGCCACACAAGTTAACTGCATCCAAGTTGTTTTCTGATGCGGAAATAAAAAATTAAGGCAAAATCAGATTAAGAATTTCTTGCTGCATTTTTCAACACTTCCTCTCAGCAAGAAAGGCATTATCAACCACCCCTATCCTGCACTCGTGGAATTCGAACTTCCCTCTTGACAAGGCCTTTGTCAAAATGTCAACATCTTGTTCCTCTGTCAGAATGTACAACAACAACATTATCTGCCTCTACAAATAGTCCCATAAATGGTGATACCAAATATCTATATGCTTGGATTGATTATGAAAAACAAGATTCTCAGAGCGCTTGATGCAACCCAAATTATCACAGTAGACCACCGTTGGATCCATCATCTGACCAATCAATCCAACAAGTATCTTTCTCATCCAGATCGCCTCACATGCTACTTGATTTGCTGCCATGTATTATGTTTTTGTCGAGATGAGTGCCACAGATCTTTTCTTCTTGCTGTACTAGGAAACAACTGCAGACCCAAGACTGAAAATTCCACCTGATGTACTCTTTCGGTTTGATGGACTCCCCGCCCAATCTACATCTTTGAAGCCACACAACTTCATTGCCTCTATTCGTCTATACCATAGTCCAAACTGGGTAATGCCTCTGAGGTATCGTAAAACATGCTTAGCTGCCTTCCAAAATAATTTGGTTGGCCTAACCATAGCTTGGCTTAGCTGGTTGACTGCATATCACATATTTGGTCATGTGTTCACAAGCTACATCAGCGAACCCAGTAGCTCTCGATTAATGGTAGCATCCACTTCTCACTTGAAGTGGCATTCTCCTTCCTCCATTTCATCGCTAGAGATGCCTCCATGGGTTTGCAACTATCCATGAGGAACCTTTGTAATATCTGATTTGCATACTTGCCTTGAGAGACAAACAGTTCCCCATCGCATTGCCATACTTCCAACCCTAGGAAGTAGTGCATGAGACCCACGTCTTTCATTTCAAACTCCCTTGCAATGTCCTCCTTGCAAGATCTAATCAACTGCTAATCACCAGTTAAAATTAAATCATCGACATATAAGACAATACTAAGCAATTTACCTTCTACCAAGATATGATAGAGGTTTGCATTCGCTTCACTTTTGGTGAAACCCAAACCGGTGAGATATCTATCAATCCTGTTGTACCAAGCACGAGGTGCTTGTTTGAGACCGTACAACACTTGCTACACACATGAGACTCTTGATCAAAGGTCTCAAAGCCTTCTGGTTGCTCGATGTACACCTCCTCCTTAATAACTCCATTGAGGAATGTTGTTTTTACATCCATCTGGTGGATTATCCACCCCATCTGTGTAGCCAGAGCAAAAATTGATCTAATTGATGAGTACCTTGCTACAGGAGCAAAGGTCTCCTCATAGTCAATCCTCTCAACTTGAGAGTACCCCTTGGCCACAAATCTAGCCTTATACTTCTTTATGCTTCCATCTGAGGCCTGCTTCACCTTGAAGATCCATCTCGAATCCACAACTGATTTAGCTGTTGGCATTGGGACCACTTCCCTGTTGAGAAATCTAGGGCATCGATGATTAGGAGATTTCTCTTCTAGATAATTTCTTGTGATGTGCTTTTACTTCTTGGATTATGATCTTCTCTTCGTTATATTATTAATGTGTTCTTTTTCGTTAAGACAATTACCAAATAAACAATAGAAGACAAGAGACACAGTATGTAGGCTTGTCAGCCAGGGCCAAAACCTCTCACTCTTTGAGTGGAAAACCCAATAAAAAATTCTTCTTATAGATCTTCAATTGACGGATACCAAGACCATGACAAAGACCCCTGACTTTAGTGCCCTCCTAAGACCCTTGTCACTAGCCTTCTTAATGCTTTACTCTTCCCTTGTTGAAGGAAATGTAATTAGGCTAGGTCTTCATAAATGTAGTTTTGATATTTGTATTTATTCAAGAAAAGAGAAATTATTTTGATATTATTTGTCAATGAGTTTCTTGCTCATTGAAAATAGGTCAAGCACATTTTGAAGTGCTTCTAGAGAGTCAAAGTCAAAATGTAATTATGATGAGACCCTTTGAAGGCATGTTACATCATGTATGTCAATATACAAGGTCATGGGAACACCTCCAAGCCAAGTCAAATCCTCTCCTAGCATCAACGAAGTCTCCAACCAACCAAATAATGAATAAAATATGAATTATGATGAAATTGTCAAGTCGGCCTAAAGAGGAGGGACAAACCTCTATTATTAGAGGTTGTACACTCATTTGATATCAATTGTGCTTTGAAATCCATAAAAAGAAAGAGGACTAGAAAGGACACAAAAAGCCAAGGAAAAGGGTTTACAAGGGCAGCAAGATAAGAATGAAGAACAACGAAGTCGAAAGGACTGTTTTCCAGGGTATATACAGTCACACGTGCAAGGAAGTAAAGGAAAGTCTGCGACTATCCCAACAGTGAAATCACAACTGTATATTCTTCATTGTTTGGGCTGATAAACAAGACTTATAAGGCCTCCCCACCTAACGAAGAAGGAAGGAAAAGACAACCAAGATAAGGAGACAATTTTAGGGTTTATGTCCACATGTGTGAAGATTTCGGTGGTGTAACTTTTGTAGATTTAACAACAATTGAAAAAAGCTACATGAGAAGCCTCATTCGGATGCACATCTCGGATGCGCATCTAAGTCTACAAGGTCTCCAAAAGAAGGTGAAGAAGGTTCTCTCTAAAGCGAAGTAAAGAAGCCCTAATTTTCTAGGAAGCTTAGGAAGAAGAGAGGCTAAACAAGTAGCAGAAGTAGGACGAAGTGCCGAGGAGCAAAGTGTCTGAAGAAAGAAGTCCATGCGCCGGAAGTTACAGTGCAAAAAGAGGAAGGATTTGACTTATGTTTGGAGGATATCCTAGTCAAGGGTCTAGGGCTTGGCAATTGTTCAAATAAGAAGCTTCAATAAGAGACAACTTGCAAAGGGTTTTCCTCTCAAGAGTGGAGAGGTTTTGTCCCTGACAGAGAGCCAAACTTTGTGTTGTTATTTTTTTTTGGCAGCAGTTTGATGAAACGCACACACTAATAAGAAGAAGAAGATAAATTTTCAAAGTGCATCACAAATTGTTATCAAGTAACGAAGAATCACTTTACACTACTTTGCCCTAGATTCTTTAACATCCCTTTTTCGACTTCCTTCTAGAGTGTCGAACTGCTCTTATCCTTCTAGCTCTCGGCTTCCTTCCCTTCTCAACTTCCTTGATCTTTTGGTCCTCAGATTCTTCTTCTTCCTCTTGATTTCAATTACCTTGGTCCTCGGTCTTCTCTTGTAGGCTAGTAGCCCTACGAACGAAACCTTAAAATCTTCTTCCTTGGCTTCTTCCTGCGAGTTCCTATCCCCAAATAGGGTCACTTCAATGCAGCAACAAGTTCTTCGATCTTCTCTCTATGCCTTCGGTCCTTCTTCTTTCGCACGTGGGACAATATGTAACCTAAAACCAGAAACCCCAGAAAAATCCTTCCTTTGCTATATTTCCTCAAAGAGTATCAGATGCCAATCCTCTCATTCTGTCTTCCCAGGTGAAAACCAAAATGATGTGTCTATCTCTCCCTCTCAATTTAGGGAGGACATATCTATTCCATTAAATAAATTTACTCATCCCTACACAAGGAATGTACCTAAGCTCCCTCTTGGCTCAGGAATTTCCAAGTTTCTTCCAAGTAAGAAACTTTCTAGGCTCCCTTTAAAAATAGTGACCTTCAGTAGCTTCTCAGGTGGAGATGATGGGGCAACCAACTTCTTAAAGGACTCCTTTCTTCGATGTCATGAGTTTCTTCTTTGTTGTGGAGTCTTCATCTTTTGGGGACTTCTTCATAGGGCACAAAGCATCCATCACTTTCATCCATTAGTCATGTCATCATTCATTTCATCAGAAAGTGATCTATCAGTCTTCACTTGGAATTACTTCATGTTCCCCTACCTTCATCAGGATTTCTTTTTCGAAAGGTTCTTTAATCCTTCTACAAGGTTCTTGATGGAAGATATTCATAGTTCTTTCCTTTGGTAGTCCTGCATAAGCCCATCCAGATACTAGTTTATAAATAATGAATACTTAAATCATTATTACCTTTTGATGGTTTTTCATCATGGCATCTTCTTGTAGGCATCAACATCCTGCATACATGTTGACACATCTCCTTAAAGATATGTATTGTCAAGGGTCTCCATCTTTTTCCAGACTTTCATTAGAGTCTTCATATCTTTTTGGGAGATATCATAGTCAAATCTTTCATGGTTCTTCATATGTTCACTTCCTTTACCATAGTTGCATAGCTTCATGATCTCTTCCTTGCTTTTTTCGGACATTTCATTCCCAGGAGCTTCATAGTTCCTCAGTTGTAATTAGAACACCTCATACTTCCATATGAGGACATATTATGTATATGTGACTCATGCATTCTAGCATCCCTTTGAGGGAGGAGATTTCTTCTTTGGTCATGCTTCTCAAGAGCAATGATTCATGTTATCTGTAACCATATGACATGACTTCCACAATATTAAATTTGAGCATACATACCTCATCTTTTCTTTGGGTCATCCATACTTCTTGCAACAACTTCTTTGAATGAAGAAATTTCATTCCTTTGATCTGCTTCACTGTCATGTTATCATACTTTAATTCTATGAATCCCACAAGATTGGAATTCTTGAAGAAACACTTACTTTTCCTCTTGATTGGTGAATCTTTACATTGAAGATTCCATCAGAGAATCTTTGAGGATCTTTCATATCCTTATCCTGCCGATGCTATCTTTTGTATGATAACCCTTTTCCCAAATGACTTCTATCACTATCACTTGCGCTTTCAGTGAGGTTTCCAAGAGCTATACCCTACATAGTTGACTTCCATAGGTTTTGTTCCAGACATGCATCATATTACATATGTCATGAGCTCTTACTTCTAATGCCTCTACCATGATATCTTTTTCTACTATAATGTATTCTATCTTATTTACAATGCTTCCTATCTACAACAAAAGAGTACTTTTTTAAGGAGATTCTCTTAGTCATAGTAAAGATCTTTCACTTCCTCCTTCTTAGGCTTCTTTTTCTCAGGCTCTTCTACTTCCTCGGTAATATGGGCTTCTTCCTTATTTCTCTTGTTATTGTCCCTTATAAGCTTAGGACAATTTCTTCGATAGTACCCATATTCTTGACATCCATAGCATTGTACCTTGGCTATGTTCTTCTTCTTCTTTTGAGGAACAAATTTTCCAAACTTTCCTTTTCTTCTTGACATAGCAACATTTGCTTGAGATATTTGAAAATCCTTTTCACTGAAGGTGTGATTCCTTTGGATTTGCTTGGAATCTTCCAACTATTCCTATTGCATGCATGATGTCAGGTTGGGTACTTGTTAGGTAAAGCAGACTGCCAATCATGGATCTGTAAGTTGGTTGATGTACTACTGTTGATTCATCATTTGAGTTGAGATTGCATCTTGTTACCATTGGGGTGCATACAGCTTTAGAATCTTCGATGTTGTACCTTTTCAAGATCTGTTTGAGATATTTGGTTTGTGAAAGAAAAATACCATCTTTATTTTGTTGAACTTGTAGACCAAGAAAATAGGTAAGTTCACCAAGCAAGGACATTTCAAATTCTTGCTTGCATTACTGAAGCAAAATTCTTGACTCATGGATTCTTCATTGCTACAAAAAATGATAGCATCAAACATAAACAACATTATTAGAAATTTATCAGTGTCAATCTTTGTATATAGGTTGCTATCTGCTGACTCTTTTGAAAAACCCTGTTGGTGTAGATATTTGTCAAGGCGGTAATACCAAGCCCTTAGAGTCTGTTTTAGACCATAGAGAGCCTTTTTGAGTCTGCAATACAAGCTTTGCATCATTTCCAAGAATGAATCCTTCTTTGTGAATTTTTTCTTTGTCACCTGTCATGTGTTTTGAGCATCCACTGTCGATGTACCACTAATTTTCTTGTCCTTTTGCATACAAGGCTATACCACATATTTTTGTTTGAGGTTCTTTCCTCCTCCATATCTTGGGATTTATTGGAGTTTGCTCCTTTTGAGATGTTTGCCGAAATTTGCTCCTGCATTCAGATTCCTCATGGCTAAAGTTGTTACAGATTGAGCATATTTCATTTTCAAGAAGAGAAAAGTTATTATAGGATATTCTCTTGATCCCTGTCACATTCCTTTGATTTCGTGCTTCTCTAGTCATGATGGTTTTGTAAGCAACACGTTGAGCAACTTTGTGTCCAAAATTATGACATGAGAAACATTGACCATTAAAGAAGTTCCTGATCGAATCTATTGACCTTGTGATTGTAGTTTCTATTGATATTCATCTTTGGAGCAAATTGAGTATGATTTACCTGAGGTTGGTTGTGGCTTCTATTCATCCTTGAAGCAAATTGAGTCTGATTTACCTGGTCATCTGCTTTATGCCTTTGCTGACGATTTCCATATTGTTCATTGTTCTTTGCTGCATCAAGATAACTTTTAGTGGAGGTTGACGGCTTCTAAGATTGAGATGCTTCTTTAGTATATCCAAGACTTGTCTTTATTAGAGGAGAATGCTGCACTTTGATAATTTCATTTAAGGTTTCCGATCCTTTAGCAAATCTAAGATTGAGAGATTTCGTTTTCTCAAGATCCTTTCTTGGACCTACAATTTCACATTCTAGTTTTTCATTGTGTTTTTCTTTTTCAGCAAGTTGGTATGTTAAGGTATCTATAATCATATTCTTTTCTTATAAATAGATTTTGAGTTTAGAGATTTCTTCATGAAGGTCATCTTCTTCTAAAGCATCCCAAAAATTATCATCATCATAAGTCATTAGAAGTCTATAGTCATTACTATTTTCATCTTCATCACTATTTGATAAACCATCGCTATCTTCATGAGTATAGTAACTTTTTTTACTTACACTTTGTTTTCTATTCCATTTTGTATATTCCTTCCCTTTATCATATTGATCTTTATGAGGACATTTGGTAGCATAATGACCGACTCTACCACAGGTAAAACATTTGAAGGGCAGTTTACCTCTAAATCTTCCGGAACCCCGTTGAAGCTTCTTGACAAAGTTTACTTAATTTTCTTCTTCTGAAATATGTCCTGATTGTAGGTTTTAACCCTATACAGAAATTACTTGCATACAAATTCTAAAACAAAGAAAATAAACAATGCGAGAGCATAACACATAAAACACATATGCACAGAGATTTTCCCCTGGAT
>APFE030068252.1:49524-89276 GCA_000404065.3 Pinus taeda
TTCAATGTTACAATACATATTTATACATGCCGAAGCATCCAATACCATGGATCGAAAACCATCGTGTCCAAAACCATGGACCGAAAACCATAGGTAGGTTCGCCCAACCTAATATAGGGTCTAAATTTTTTTTTCCTGGGGCACTGCCCCAGACCCCATAGAGAGGGGCTACCCGCCCCCCTCTAACTCCCCGTTTCACTACATAGGTTAGTCGTGGAAAGAATATAACACAACCCAACACTGATTCATTGAGTTCTTCCTTTCCTTTTGCTGAAGCTTTAAATGTGGCTTCTCTGATGTCTGATGGACCTCCTTTTCTCATATCAAAGGCAGTTAAGATTCTGTGAAGCCATCTCATAATGATAGTGTGCAAATCTTGTTTTTCTTTTATGGCAGACACTTTTAATTCAAATTTAGCAGACAAAGGTCTTAAAACTTTCTCAACTAAGGTAACTTCCTCTATATCTTCTCCCATATTCTTCATACAATTGACAACCTCATTTATACATAAGAAGTAACTAGCTATACTTTCATCATTGTGCATCTTAAGAGTTTCATATTGAATTCTGAGAGTTTGAAGTTTAGCATGTTTTACTTGAGAGTCTCCTTTGTAGCTCAAAACGATTTTGTCCCATATTTCTTTGGTTTATTTGAGCTGCATAACTTTGACAAACTCTAATTATGACAGACTTCCCAATAATGTATTGATAGCCTTGGCATTGGTTTCATATTACTTTTTACCTGCTGTATCTATAGGAATTGTTGATGGAAATGCATATCCTCCTTCCATGATTTCCCAGACATCTGTTCCAAGTGATTGTAGATAGGTTGTGGTTCTTATCTTCCAATAAACAAAGTTTCTCCCATCAAAGAATGACAGTTTGATGGATTCCACACTTTCTTGATTACTCATGATGATGGATCTCCCTTCAAGCGATCAAGTTTCTTTTGAAGGACCTGCTATGATACCAATTGTTGGAAATAATACTAAGAGGGGGTCTGAATCAGTATTGTCAGATCAATAATTTTATTTCCCAAACAGATTTGTATACGGTACTTCAACTAAGTGATCTAGCGTGTACACGCGACTGTACTTAAAGCAACCAGCATATATGCAGAGAAATTTTGATTTACCCAATTTATCATGCATTGAACTTTAACCAGTATATCAGAGATTTATTAGACAGTGTAGTAAAAATAGAATAAAGCATCACACATAAGCAACACACATGAACACCAAGATATAAGGTGGAAACCCAATGTGGGTAAAAACCACTTGCTGTTGTCGTCTTTGTCTTCTTTTAATAATAAGAAAATATGTTTACAATCTTGTATTGGTGCAGACTTATACCATTATGCAAGGTTCTACCTGCATAAGGTTACAACCTTCTCTCATTCTCTAGCTTCTACTGGAAGGGAGCTACAACCCCCTAACTCTTATACTAGTTGATATGTTTACTAGTATGTAAGCGGTGACCTACTGAAGGCTACAACCTTCTTTCTTCCTCCAAAGACCATGTTTCATAAATTTTCAGACTGGATCCATCAACAACATCATAACTGCAATTGAATCATCAAATACATCTGCATCAACCAATGAATGAAACTCAATCATTTTTTGAATCAACCACAACTGAGTCAATCAATCACTTTGACAACACACTGTCAAATCACAATCAATCTGAATATTGTCACCAGAACCCAGAACTCTGCAACAGAAAACAGAAATAACTGAAACATACTTTATAAGGTATACACTACTTCCATGTGTCGAACCTACATGTATACACGCTTTTATCAAAGCCAACCAGCGTACACATCTACAAATATTAATTCATAATTCTACCGCTATTCCAGACTTCAGTTATACCCATATCATAATATTTACAGAATAACACGTGTCAGTATTCAGATCTAGACTATACATGGTCAAACCACATAATGATAATTCTTAAGATCCCAAGCCATCATTAGATCTTGTCCTTCATCAACTGCTAAGGTTCATCCTTGGTTCAGATCAAACACAGCACCATAAGTCAATAACCTGCATAGTAGATCTCACACTTCATCAAATATTCGATACTTGCACACCCTAGCCTAATGATCTTCTCCTCTTTATATAGTTTTAGGCCTTTCTCAATACCATGGACCAAAACCACTTAGGACCAATACCTTGGACCAAATACCTAGGGTCAATACCTCAGACCATATACCTTGGACAAATACCATTGATCAAAATATCATGGACCAAATACCTTAGACCAAAAACTTAGTTTTCCAAGATATACACAATTTTCCTTCTATGAAAGTATGTGTGTATGTATACGCTACTTGTGTTCAATGAACCTGCATATACCTCTCTTTCTTCATTCTTTGTAGTTTGATCTGTAATTCTTTGTTGTTAACCTGTTGTACTGTGATCTTTCATCTAATGAGTTACCATCAAGGACAACACCTATATCATAATGCCAACATAGTTTCTGATACCAATTTTGAGTGATTGTCTCCAAGTTATGGATGAAGCCATGCACCCATTCTTCTCATGCAATTTCTCCCCAAGCTGCCATACAGAGTTGTATGTGGTCTCTAGGATAATTTTGGTCATCATACTTGTCTGTGAGATCTATTTCTTCTTGTCCAAATCTTACCACATCAACCTCCTACATTTTTGCCAATCTCCTATATTCTTCTTATGAGTACTCCACCATCTAGCAGGAGTAGCCCTCAGTGCTTGATATAGAGCTAAAAGTCGCTGACATTCTGGTACCCATCTTTCATAATCTTTGAAGAAAGTATTTACATCACCCAAACCATCATATAAAGGTAAATCAAATACCTCACATGTTATGCAACACACTACTTTAGTGATCCTTGCACATCGCCTTGTAGACACTTCATGCAACCTGTTTTGCCAATTTTCCAATTCCTCTTCTGAATTCGAGGTGCAGGAACTATCTTGCTCCGAAGTCAGCTTTCCGTATGTAGTGGGATTGATTCATTCTTCTTCCTTCAATGTGATTTGATAGATATTATCAATGTCATCCGCGCTATATTCTTCTTTGACAAGCTCTGTATACCTCGCCCCTTCTGATGGATCCAATGGATCAATAACCCTCATATCAATGCTTTCGAATATCATCTGCCTTTTCTTCAGATTAATTATAGCCATGTTAACAAACTCCCAATCCAACCCAAGCAATGCAGGGTAAGGATTACTATTAGCTACTATCTCAATCACTTCAAAGTCAGTGGTAGTGCGCACTCCATCGATGTCCACTGTGACATTAGACAACCTTCCTAGGGATAAGATTTTTTTATTGATTTACCATATTCAGTTAAATAGTACACCATTGCAGCTTCAACTTACCCATCGATTCCCAAATATTCCTTGGAAAGTCATTGGCATCAGATTCCAAATCCAAGATAACCTGATCCACGTCATACTCCAATTTGAGTTGTAAGCTTTATTTCTTTCCCTGTTCTCTTCTTGTGTCTATGCATATTATTTATTGTGCACATATCACTCTGAGGTACCTCCTTAGAAGCACAAGAGTCTATCAGTTCCTGTAATCCCTCCACATCCTTTTGATTTCTCAATAGCTTCATGTAGGTCTGTAGAAAAGACTTCAAGATATTCAGATCTACCTCTTGTGTCGCAACTGGTACTATCTCACGGTTATTCTTCTAAGTCAGCTACGAGGTAGAGGTTGAGGCCCCATCATCTATAAAACTTCACCTCACCTCCATGAATGCTTGCTTTTCCTTTAGGATGTCAAATGCAAGAGCTTTTTTCAGTAGTTTTCCTTATCCACGTAACTTCAACTTCCTTTTTTCCTTCGGCCTTATCATTCCCAGTAGCAGTTCCGCTTCTTGTTACAATGCCAATGCACAGTGTATCTTCTCTTGGCTCAAGGGTCATCATTTGGACATTTATTGCAAGCTACTGGTTTCTTTTCTCCTGCATATTTGCAATAAGGATGGGACACTCTTCTATCACATGAACAAAAGACTTACAATAATTGCAAGTTGTCGTGGGGTTCTGACAAGCTCTTGCGAAGTGTCCTGCCTCTCCACAATTATAACATATAATCATGCCACTTCCTCGACCATCTCCTCATCCTCATCCTTGTCCTTGAAATTCTCCTCAACCATCATATTTGCCTGGCTCTTCATGTGAATGTCCTTCAGTTTGCTGTCTATAACTATCAATAGTGTGCTCCATCATTAAGTCATAACTTCGACAATTCTTCTCATCATGGCCTACTGATCTACAGAAGTTACAAAATAGTTGCTTTAGGGTCTGTATATGTTTTTGTAATAGGTAGCAATGTTGACCTTGCTTTCTATAGATATTGCACCACTGACCTAGGTTTACTGGATTAGGCGCTCCACTTGCAATATAATCTCTAAACACAGGGCACTAATCCTTATAATGACCTTCTGCTTTGCATTCTGTACACCACACTTCTGATCTTTCTGGTTTGACTTCTTTACCCTTCTTCAGATCCTGCAATTCTAGGGTCAACGTAGCTACTTGATTTTGTATCTATTGTACCCATGTGTGAGTATCTCCAACCAGCGAAGCTTCCATCTTCATCGCAATCTCCAATGCTTCAGCTTGACGCAATCTTCTGCTGCGCCAATGGTAACCTAATATGTCGTGGTAGCACGACTATGAACCATTATTTATGTTGTTCTGGGGGTATCTCAAAGCTCACTTAACCCATCAACACCTTGATCTATGATCCAGGTCCCACATAGATTCAGTCGGTGTTTGCTTGATCTCTTTTAGCTCCGTGATACATTGCGATTCTGATTTTGTCTTCTTGAACTCTACTACCAAGGCTTTCTTAATTTCATCAAACGTAGCATTCGCCTTACTCCCAAAATATCTCATATACCATGTTAACGCTCTCTCCCTCAACAACGTGACTAGTTGCGCCTTCTTTACATCATCATTATTAATCTGTCTCACCGCCCATACTGGATCAACTACAAACCAAAACTGGTCAGGGTCCTCCGTTCCTAGTCCTCTAAAGATAGGTAGCTTAATGTCATCAACCATTCTTCTTCTTGGGGGGGTAGGTGGGGGTGGAGGTGGAGGTGTAGGGGAAATATGGGGGATGGGGATGGGGTTGTGAGGGGGGTGGATGGATGGAGAATCCCAAAGACGCCCTGATTCTTCTCAGCTCCTAACTTTGACATGCCTTCAGGATGGGTGGGGGAATATCGTGGGGTTGTAGGGTTACTTCTTTCTTCTTCTCTCTCAAATCCTAACATAGGGTTATAGTAAGTGTCAATATAGTTCTTTGGATCTATTTTATATCGCTTTCCACTTCACATAGCTCCTGGTTTTTACTTATTTCTTCTTTGCCCAAACATTAATCTGACTGCATCCACAAAATCCTTTTTTCACACAATAACATCTTAATCTGGAGCTTTAGAGAGTTTAAGAACTTACCTCGTGATGCTTTGAAGAATATGCATTCAGCTTCGTTAAAGACATGCTCACGTCAATCATGAATTCAATGATAAATCTTCCCAAAATGCAATCGATCTAGAAATCAACATCCCTTGAGATACTATTATTGATTCTCTTGAGCCGCTGTATAAAATCAGGATTCCACTCCTTAGGTTTGTCGCCTTTGAAACAAGTCTTATGCTTGGTCAACTTAGATACCCACTCATACAATTCAATGTGGAACGAACCAAAGAAGATTTTGTATTGCTCTTCGTAAATGTATTTCTGCAACCAATGTTCAATCGATAATCTAGGGTTTATGTGTTCAACCCACTCCTAAATATCTTTCTTCAATGGACACCAAAACATATCCCTTAAGCATATCTCGATCCAGACAACAGAATCATTTGTTGGTTTGTGGGGGCTTGACCTAGGTTCACAGTGTGTTGCGCACCAACAACCCCCTCAACTACTGGCCCTTTCGGCAATGACCTGCAAGAAGATCGCAGTCTCACTCGAAGCAATTATGGGAGGTTGCAAAACCAGGCTTGTTTAACCAAAGGGATATCCACGCAGTGACGTCATGTATTTATTTCTACTCTATATTGATCTTATAACTTCGCGTGCGTAAGAACTTTGCGCAAATGATTACTTTAACATAATTACATTAAACCCATAAATTCTAACAAATAATGGTATATCTTACAGTTATTCACATAATTAAGTGAAAGACATACATTACAATACTAACAACAACAAAGATTGAACACATAAAGATATACACTTCTTCGCCAAAACTTCTTCTTTAATAATATAAATCTTTAGTACATATAAGTCTTCGACCTGCACACCCAATTGCAGGTGGTCTGTGCACTCAGCTACAGACTCTTCTAGGCCTCCGCGCACTTAACTGCAGAGCCTTCCCCAAAACTACAGACTACAGATGTGAATATAGAGATTCAATTCACTTATGATATGACATGATCTCTGATTGCAATGTATTACATCTCCTTTGTTACATTTTATCTTTACAAAAACCATGGTCTACATACCATGGATCCACAAAACAAGGACTAATACCTGATACCTGTTACAAAATAAGGGCTTTATCCCATCCCAAAGCACTAAAAGTCTGCGCGCTGAATATATCTTCGCCAGGTCCTCGTGGTCCGCTCCTTCTTTTGCGAGGTCTTTTACCCACAAGTTGGGCCATGCCCAACACTAATGATAAAAGCTAATATTTTGAGCCTTAATATTAAATCCAATATTATAAATCCTATATTAAATTATGTTTATGATCATATTTAATTATAATTATTTAATAGAGTTAATAAATATAATTAATGTATATATAATTATAATTAATTTTATCTATTTTATTAATGTAACATTATTTAACATTAATTTTGCTAATAATATTTTGTATTAATAATTTAATGACATATCATAACATTATATTTTATTAATACTAACATTATTCATATTAAAATTAATAATAATATTAAAATTAAAATAATACTATATTAACTAAATTCTAAAACAACTAAACTCTAATGTCTGAAATTTCACAAGGAATCCTGGGAAAACACCAAAATTGTAAGTGAGGAAAATGCAAAAACCCTAAGTTAGCGAAACTCTAATGTTTAATCATTACACTAAATAATTCATTGGGAAATTTCATTCACTAATAAAATTATTACGAGTGAAAAGAACTAATGTCACTAGCCACACCAATCTATCAAATATAACCAAAAAAATAATTTCAATAAATTTAGTTTAACAATAATTAGTTTCCTAAATCACACTCCATTAATAAAACCTAGGAGAGTGATTGCAATGCTTTCGAGGACAACATATGACAAACATATTGATATAGAAGAGACAATGGAGTTAGATATTGCACTCCACATTTGTCCTTTTTTTGTAAGCCAGTGCAAAATTTTCTATTGATAAAGACGAAATTTATAGTGATAACAAAGAGAATAGGATCTCACAATGATTGATCTAGTAGCTCAAGTCTTCAACCAGATGATTAAACTAAGCATGTTGATCTATTGAACTAGAAACCAAAGAGATGCATCATTTTACATATGTGAATTTGAGTCCATTGTTCATCTACAAAACTGAAATGTTTAGGATAAACTTGAGAAATTACATCCTACTAAAAACACACCTCCAAGACAAACCCAAAAAAACATGCGACCAAGATAATCACCATAGGAACTAAAAGGCTTCCAAAATACCACCCATGTAGTAACACCATCAAAAGGCCAAGAAAATAAGGTAAGAATCACCACACTCTTACATCAAGTGTCCTCATTAAAAGCAGCGACACCAACAAAAAGCACTTAGAGCATATTTCCTCTCCAAGAGAGTAGGAGATTAAATCGCCAAGGTCACCAAAATCTTACACCTATAATCATCCATTAAAACCAATGACATCAACAAAGATCACTTTGAGCAGATTGTGTTTCGAAGAGAGCAGGGGATTTTTGACCAACCCCAAAACTCTACAGAAAACAAAACAATTGTCATCCCAAAAATGATAATTCAAAGATACCCAAGAAGAATTGGCGATACCTTCAAAAAACCATAGACACAAATTTGAGCATATAAAATCCATTTTAATCTGATATAATGACTGGTGACAAATAAGAAGTATGAGAGGGTGGAGAAGTAGGAGTTAGTGGATCACTAACAATAGTGAGGATATATATTGTCTCTTTAGAATTGAAATCTGAGAGGACATATTTGTCCACCCTACACAGACGTGAAACAATATCATCCAAGCATGAATGCACATTTTTGAGAAGCCTCTTAATGTCCTCTTGCCCTGGAAAAATCCTATAATTGTCCACCTGCTTACCATGAAGAACCAGACGAATGAGGGTATCCATCTCTTAATGCACAACCATAGAATGTAGAAAATGTAGCATCCTCTTTCTGAATTCCTAGGGTCAGGGACCCATTGGAGATTCTCAACACTCACCTTAGGATCTGAGAAGTAGGGACAATCCCCAAACTCGCTAGATTCTAGGTGAAGAATTTATTTTTGGGCCTCCATAAGAACTAACTCAAAATATGTGGCCACTAAATTCCAACCAAATAGACTCCTACGTTGAGGAGTTGAAGTACTTGCACCATATCTCTGACTTTCCATCATCTATCAAGGGGACACAATTGTTGAGAATACGAAATATTTCACACAGACCTGAACAAGACTAAGACAACACTGACATCCCAAGGAATACTTAGATTATTTAACCTTTAACCAATGAAAGAGAACATTGTCCCTAATTATCCACAATATTTTTCATGGGACATATAATATCAAACACAACCCAGGTATCAGAGACAACAATTGGAACAAACAAAAGACAAAGAGATAACAATGACAAATCCACAATGGAGACATTGTATACTGAGAAACCTTCTGCACAATATCACAAATTAGATGACGGGTTGGCCGCAAACCAAATACCAATAACGAAGAGGAAAAGGACCAGAGATATGATTGACCCAAAAAGGAATTTTGCTTTTAGACTGTAAAAGAAAGGATTTATGCTAAAACCAAATTGAGAAATTTCCTAGGTACCAAATGCCACAAACCAAGATTGGATGGTTAAAAGAAAAACTTATTGAATAGTGCCCTGGAGAGTTAATGTGGGTAAAACCACAACCAATTCAAAAACTAGCCTCGTAGTAGTGTTGTGTAGAAACAAAATGAAAAACATTGACCCTCTGTTTTATTCTTCGTATCTATGTGAAAGATTGGAGCAAATTCAGGGTCTCCCTCAGGGCAAGGAAGAAGCCCGAAATTTCCACAACAAGGATACAAGTGACCCCAAATTATTAGATATATGACCATGGAGAAGCATAAACAACAAGGTGAGGATTCCTTCTCCCTACCACCCCATATCACGTCGTACCACCACCACCCTAAAGTAGATCCCATGCATTTATAATGAAAGGAATGAGGAGAATGACCCAAGGTTAACAAACAGTTTCCATTCCACCCCAAGACCTGGAAAGGAAAAGTGCAATTACTAGTACACTTCCTAAGACAAGCATTCCCTGCCTGGTACTCCCCTTCATCAATGGGATCACTACAATCACAACAACCATAACCTAACTTCCCTGAGAATGAGCCAATCCCTCCGATTCTCCACCATCCATCTTCCTAGAGAAATGAAAACCCACAATGCTAATAATAACCCCAAGACTCCACAAAACTCACCATTCTTCATGCATTTAATATGAATCGATGATAGTTGAGGTATGTTATATAGACATGTGTTTACTAGAGACATCGAAGCAAGGAGCAGAAAAGTGGTGTAGTTGGCACACATTTTAAGAAATGTATTAAGGATTAAATGCACACACCATCGAGGACTCTTCATGAAAATTATTGTTATCCTTTGCAAGTAAAACCTGTATACGTTGTGTATCCTCCTCTCAATCCTATAATGGCCAAGAGATGTCAATATCAATGTTCTTAAAACTACAACCTATGTTAGCCAAATAATATGCCATTCCATTAACGACTTGTCTCGTATGTTGCACTAGGACATACTCAAACCATTTCAAAAGATTAGAGATATTGGACACCACCCCTTATAATCAACAACTATGAATAGTTTTCAAAGGCTCGCAAGGGAATAGATTTATCATCCCTGAAAATGCCCCCAAGTCTCGCAATACTTGGATTAACCTTGAAGCACCCTCAAAATTCAACTTCATAAAATGAGTAGGAGGACTATACAATGAATTAGCGATATATTGTGATGTATGAGTACCTCTAAGAGAAGATGGTATTATTACCTTGTCCATGTTAAGGTTTCGTAGTATTGGGGCCTCAATTTCATCAACCTCCCAATCGTTCGATGAACAAAGTGTAATTAGGAGAGTCTCTCAGAGGTTTTAGAGAAATTGATCTCTAAGCAACTTTGGATTTCTTTTCTTCTGTTGGAAAATTCTATTATTACGTTCCTTCCACGAATTTCATAATGTATATCCAAACATGAGACTCCATGCCCTATTTAATTTGATTCTTAAATTATATTTTCATCCAATGTTTCATTGCAATTTGAAGATCGCAGAAATAAACATGAGGGCGGACAAAAATATTACAAAAGATTACCCATACCTCCACTCCAAAATCGCATGAAAGGAATAGATGGTTTGTTGATTCCTCCACCTTAAAACAAAGAAAATAAAGGGAAGGTCCTTCCACTCCCTTCTTTTGAATTCTCTCCCAAGTAATAAGACGATTCCAAGCTATTAACCATAAGAAAGTTGATATTTTCAGCCGTCTAAATCTTGTTCAGATCTATCTCCACAAATTTACCTTCTCCAACTGCAAAAGCCCCGCAATGATAGAGTAGGCTTCTTTGATTGTAAAGGAACCACTAGATAGTGTACCCCACCTTAGAATATCTGTGTCAATCGAGTTTCAAATCCTCCTTTCCTATAATTCTTGATCTAAGATGTCCTATAGAAGGCTTTATAAAAGAATTGGCCAATTGTGTTGTTGTTTCCAAAATCTCCAAAGCAATGTATCAAAAACTTCTTTCCAATAATCTGAGATTTTGATGTCACCCACATTTTCCATGAATATTTGGATCTCTTGAAGATTATTGTTAACATTCAATCTTGGAAGTTATTACCATGCTTCATCCCAAAAATGTGCCTTATCACCCAACTTAATGTCCCAGAAGGCATATTTTCGTACCATATCTTGGTTGTTTTGAACCCATGTCCATAAGCTAGAACCTGCAATATTGGAATCATCACATGATCTTCTTATTTATGTGTCCATATTTGTTTCCAAATTTTATTTCCTACTTTTACCCACAACCACCATACTTTAGCTCTAAATGCAATACTCATAATATATGGATCACGTAAGCCTAGACCTCCCAAATATTTAGGTAAAATAAGTTTCTCCCAACTGGCTAACGACCAACGCTTAGCTTTATTTGAACCTTGCCATAGAAAACCACACCATAAAGTTATGATCTTAGCTGCTATGGTTTTTGGAAGTGGCATGGCCACTATATGATACACTAGGATGGGTTGTAACACTGACTTGGTGAGCACCAACTTGTCTGCAAAATTTCAGGCTCTAAAAGTCCAATTCTAAATTTTATTTGACAACTTTGTTAATAAATCTTACTGCCAAGTAGTTCGTTTTGGATATAACACCAATGGAACCCCCACTTCACAGGGAAATGGGCTCAACGAAATTCAAAAACACCAGCTAGATGGTTCTTAATAGAGTCTTTGCAATTGAAGAAAAATATATCGGTCTTCTCTTTATTAATAAAAGTGCCCGAAGCATAAAAAAAGTTCTAAAATATTTTGGAGACCTTTAACTTCCCAAAGATAACATTGACCAAACAAACAGATGTCATCAACAAATTGTTGGCGCATAAGTGGGAGATCGTTGCCAAATAATGAAAGTCCTCTAATAAAACCTTGTGAGAAATGCCTCTTCAGAAATATGCCCAATCTTTCCATAGCCAAGATGAAGAGAAAAGTTGATAAGGGATCTCCATGCATTAATCCTCATGAGGAGTGGAAAGTAGAAGATGGAGACCCATTGATTAAATTGGAGAAACTGGGCGGGTTGGGGTGTGAAATAAGAGAATAAATCTTGGAGATCCATTACCAAGAAAATCCAAAGGCATCTAAAACATGTAACAAATAATCCCAACTGAGGCGATCGTAAGCTTTAGACAAGTCCAGTTTGATCAACATACTTGGCTTCTTCATAGATTTGAGCGAATGAATAATCTCTTGAGCTCTGAATATTCCATCCATGATCTGCCACCCATCCACAAAACATGTTTGTTTTGGTGAGGCGAGGAAGGAAAGTAAAGGTTTCAAATGCTTCACCATAACCGTAGGAAAAAAATTATATATAATATTGCATAAGGCGTGATGGGCCTCCAAATTAGACATAAATTAAGGCCCATCTAACCATTCTTCAACACATTAAGCCTCTTTTTTTTTCATTAGATGACATATTTTTAGCTTTAATATGTTCATTAGGAAAGTTTAGAGTTGCATATTTGTGCCTGATATTATTTATTTTTGTAGAATATTGCGAAAATTATGAAGATTTGGAGGATGAGATAATCTAGAGACTTGCTCCCTACTACAGGAGGACCAATATTGGATAATACATGAACTAGATATTATGAAATTATTGCACAATTTCTAGAGCTCCAATGATTGAGAAAATCTAGGAACCTGTTCTCTCTCTTTTAATACAAATTCCTAGTGTTCGGAACTAGATCCACTTTTTGACGGATTTTGGAGGGGAAAGTTGCCTCATTTCAAGGATAATGTTTCCCCATCAATTTATATAAGTACCAATTCGAATTTTTCTCTAAGGGCATGCATTTCCCAGTCTTCTTGTGGAGAAAACTTGTTCTTTAGCAGCTTCACTTCATTTCTAGCAGGGATATACTTGGATGGATTCAAATAATGAAGTTTGTGCCACTTTTAGCTTTTAAAGTTTGGTTTCCTTCATAGAACTTTGAGTTTCCTTAGGCTTGGACATCCCAAGAGCCTCAAATCTCTCTTGTACAATTTATTTATTTCCTTTGAATGCTTTTTTTTCACTTGCATCTCTTATTTATGCCTTTAATATTCATGTTTTTTTTGTTGTAGGCTACATTGGTTAAATGATTGAAATGAGTCATTTTGCAGGTTATCTATAAAGTCACAAATATGATTCCTCCTTAGAGAAACTTTGAAAAGTCATATTCATCATTGACCTACTTGGATTGGTCTACTAGTTCAGAAATCTAGAATTTCTGGAAGTCCCTTGTAGCAAAATAGTGGCAATTTTATGTTATTTTAGAACATGTTAATGAAATCCATTTGAGTTGATTCCATTTGTATTGGGTCATAAAAACATTCAAGTTGATAAAAAAAAATTACCCCATAGAATTTTCATTTGATTAGGTTAGGCAATTGGTAGGTTAACTAGCTCACTAGTTCTTGAATTTCCAGTTTTTAGAGTAAGTAATTTTTTGCTATTTTTTAGCATGTGTTAACCGGGGTATTTTGGAGTGATTCCACTTGAAATGGAGTCCTATGACATGCTACTTTATAACAAAATTTATTTCATATCTTTTTCATTTTATTTGCTTGGGTATTTGACAAGTTATCTCGCTCATGTAGCAAAATAGGGCCTCCTGTAGCACTCCTGGAACACGTGTAAACTTGACCAAATTCACTCCAAAAGCTTGTTTTTTGTCTCTTAGGCTTGAATAATGACCCATACGCTCTGAATCCATGATTGAGGAAGACCAAATACCACTCTAGACCCACATTTCCTTCATTGCAAGTACAAAGTTGCAACTAGAATTAGAAGACAAATTTCCACATTTGAATAACAATGAATGTTTTTTTATGAAGTGTACATGGATTATGTTACTAAAGATAAGTTTCCTTGAACATAGTGATAAAAAGGGTGATCATCAATGCAAAGTAGAGTAGACTTGATTCTTGAATTCATGCTTCCTTAAGGTTTCAGTTACAAGCATTATTGTTGAAAATGTCAAATTTCCTTTTTCAAAGCAACATTCCACATTCTGCAATTAGAGTATTAATTTACATTATGCAAGTAGACTAGTGTTTCCATTTTTTTAATTAGTTTAGGATTTGATTTCATGACATTCACTCCATTACATTAGATCAATGAAAGAAAGACATAGTGTATGTTGCACATATAATGATGACACCTCTTAAGTTTTTTTGAACCTCGAGTTGATAATTTAAGTTGGTAGCCTTGGGAGTCATAGCATTCTTGTTGCAATATTGGGGCTCATCACTTTTTGGCATCATTTTCGGGGAGGTGTCAAAGTATGCATTGTTTTCTTCCATAGTTAATAAGTTTCTTTATTTTCTGCAAGAACAAAAAAAATTCCATTAGGATTATTTCATTTCAAAGATAGAAAAATATCATTTCAGTAGCATTCTTATTCAATTCTTTTATTATAAAAAAACAAAAAAAATACATTTCCCACACAAAACCCCCTTAGTTGATCTCGTAGTGCAGTAAGAACCACATCATCATCCACTTTTACAGGTAGAAGAAGAAGAGGTGGTAGAGAAGGTAGGAGAAATGGATGGAGATGATGACAACCAAGAAGATTCTATTGGATTTTTCATTCAAGATATTGATGTCAGTGTGCATATGAAGAACATCCCTCCATCCTTCCTTTCCAACTACCATGGTATGAAGTTAGATGATCCAACAACCTTTCTCTTTGAATTTGAAACCCTTTGTAGATATTATGGTTAATTACTAAACACTAAAAAATTGAGATTGTTTCCAGCAACATTGAAGGATAGAGCTCTCAAATGGTTCATAAGTTTAGGGACTAATTCAATAAGATCATAGAATGATATGCAAAAGATATTTCTGGTAAAATATAAAGATCGTGATCTTAAAGAATAAATCTTTAGAATTACTCAAAAATAATATGAGAGCCTTGAGGATCTAATAGAGAGATTCATGTATAATGTTAAGAGGGAAAAATTACATCATTTAGGATTTGACATGCTAAAAAACCTCTTACTTAGAATAATTAAGGATGATTGAATTGATCTCCTTGATCTCATGAGTAGAGGTGATGTATGCCAATTATCATTTGAAAAAAATTTGTGAAACATGCAACTGCGTATTAAGAGGAAGGGGAAGAGTAAGTAAATCAACATCAAGATTGGTAAGTCAAGTTGAACTTGATAATTTGATTGATAACTTTAAAACAAAAATTCTTAGCAATCTAACTGAACATGTAGAAATGTTAAGAATGCAAAATGAGCAAAAATAAGATGTTTATGTTTGTGTTATCCATGCAGAATCACATGCTACTAAATATTGCCCATCATTACCAAGGTTGAAGGAAGTTTACCAAGAGGACAATGGAGCAAGTCAATCACCAAAGCAACTATGTTATGAAGCTCCAAGAATACCATGGCAACCTAGTCAACCTATTATGATGCAAGAACCTAATTCACAATTTCAAGGTTATGCACATTCATCTCAAGGCAATTGGAACACATCCTTTCCTTGGAAACCTTGGCCATCTCAACCCCAAAACCAATATTGGCAACAAGGTTGGCAAGGACCTTATGGGAAAAATCCACAATATCTTCACTATTTTCCTAAATATCTTCCATACCCAACTCCATGCTATCCCTACCATCCACCTCCACCACAACCAAAACCCCAACCACATCCACCTCCACCACAACCACAACCCCAACCACATCCACCTCAAAGATCCACTCCTGCTCAACTACACGCACCATTTCCAAACCCACACAAGGAAGTAGCTCAACCCACTTACAATGTTGAGGTACAACACTTTCAAACATCCCCTCTTGGTCTAAATTGTATTCATCTTAGCTCAAGAAGAGTATTGAAAAAAAAAATTCTCTTGATGTCAATGAAGGAAAACATTCAAAAAAATAAGATTCAAATGAGAAGACCAAAGAATCACAGGCTGCACTTGATGGAGAGCAGACATCAAAATCAGAGATAGAGAAAGTTCCCTCATGTTTACCATCAGATCCTCCACGTGTCTAAGAGAAAATTCAACAAAAAGAGGAATATTTAGATGCCATGATAGAAGATGACACATAAAGAGATCCAAATGTGCAAGTGGATCAAGGGCATCACAACTATATTGAAATATGATTCCAAATAATCATTAATTTGTAGCAACACACCCTTCTTTAACTATTCCTGATCTCATCTCAATCAAAGCAGTTGGTCTCTTATATTTAGGTTCGAGACTACACATGATTTTATATGTCATCTTGATGTGCACATGGCTCCATTGGAAGTATTCTTACATTTGAAAGAGATTTTATTTTTTTCAAGTAGAGGGGGATAGAAAAAAACAAAAATGGAAAAAATAAGAGGAAAATAATAAAATCTTAGGTGAAAACCTCTTTTGAGGCACCTGAGATTGGCTAACTGATTAAAAACCTCCTTGAAGCGGTCAATGGATTGGAAAGAAAAAAAATGAAAAGATTCTAGGTGAAAACCTCCTTTGAGGCACCTAGGCGGACCTACTAGCTGAAAACCTCATTGAGGCAGCTAGTAGGCCTAGGGGAAAAAAGGAAAAAAATGAAATATTTCTTTTCTCCATGTGTCTCTCTCTGATGAATGAAGGTGCTCTCCAACCTTTGCAAGCAACAAGAACAAGTTAACACCAAAAGCAAAATGTTGATCAAAAACCTAGTCAAATAATGTCAAACATGGGCTTTCTCCTCCTTTGCTCAGATGCTCCAAAAGGACCAAGGTGATGTAAATCCATCACCCTCATCCATTTCCAACACCCACCCATCATTTCCAAGCATTTCCAATTCATTTCCCTTGCTATCCTAAAATGCTACAGGAAGATCATGTTTTGCTACATGAGGCCAAAATACACAGGGGAGAAATTGTTTTTACCATATCTTGAAAATCGTGCATCCATTGGCTGATTTGTTTCATGGGGAGATGCATATCGATTATGGTAACATGCTCAAGGAACTTCAACAAATTCTAGTGCACACATTTCGAGAAATTGACCTCCATCACCTACTGCCATTTTTAATTTTTCTCGCGATTCGTGTATTCATTGGCCAAGATTTTTATGGGGAGATGCATAAGTATTATGGAAACATGCTCACCAAATTGCAAGTCAATGCAATCTACCATTTGAGAGATATGGACAAAAAAATGCTGCTACAGGAGATTGTCTTGAAATGCTACAGGAGATTATCCTGAAATGCTACAGGAGCAACTCAAAGTGCTATAGGAGGGAGATTAACTTGAAAAAAGAGCCCCAAAGGTCCTATTTTCCTTTGGAAATGTTAGGAGAGGTCCACAAAAACTCCTTCACCCCAATCACCACTCCATTCAACCAAATCCATCACCAATATTCCATCTCTGGCCACACATGAAAAAAAACACAAAAAATTGGCTCTAACTTCATTTTTTCCCCTTTCCGACAACTTTCACCACCTTCTGAATATGTTATTCTTGTCCCTAAAACCCACTATCATTTTTCCAAGTCCCTGAATGCAGTGTGAGATTGTGAGAAGAAACTGAATCACTGCTACAGGAGGAAAACAACTCAGGAAAACAACTCTGTAGCAACCTTCATAGATTCATCAAAAAACATGATTGAGGGATTCTTATTGCTTTAGAATGAATAGTTGGCCACCCCTGAAGCTTGAGGAAGCCACACCACCCCTAAGGAGCCGTTGTAGGGTCAACCATCCACTCCAACAACAACATATCGAAAACTGGAGAGATACCTGCAAGAAAGAAAGGTTTAATCAATCAACTACATCATGTGAAGACCTATGCACAAGCAAAACAAGGAAATTAGCACCTCCAAAGAACCATGGATCGATCATCAACTCAGCAGAAACATGCATGCCTCTCTAGCAACCATTAGGTAAGTACAAGTATGCAATATTCTTCACCTTTTCTCTTGAGTGTGTTATGGTTAGAAATTTGTTTCCAATGCACATGAGAGTCAGTTTTATAAGCTGAAAGTAGCCAGTAAACTTGGCCACCCTCAATTAGTAAGACTACAGTTTACTCAAACACCCATGCAACATGGATAATTCGAAGTGGGAAAGTTATAATTACGAGGAATGAGGACCAAATTGTAGGTTTTAACCCCGTATAGAAATTACCTACATACGAATTCTAAAAATAGAAAATAAACAATAGTGAGAGCATAGAACATAAAACGGATATACATGTATTTTCCCCTGGATCCCAAAATCGGGACTACTGGATTGATTTTTCATTATATTTCTTTCAATGTTATAATACATATATATACATGTTGAAGCATCCATAAACCCCAATCCATTAACCCTATATTAGAACATAACTATAGTTCCCTTAACCAGATCTACAAAATACCATGGACAAAAAACCATCATGCCCAAAAACATGTGCGAAATCCATGCACAAAACCATAGGTAGGTCCGCCCACCTAATATAGGGTCCAAAATTCTTTTCCCACCGCACTGCCCCGGATCCCATGTAGGGAGGCTACCCCCCTTGTGATCCCCCAACACAATGTATATGGGGGGATACTACCCCCCGCGTGTGGGGTAGTCGTGGAAAGAATATAACACAACCCAAGATTCTCCCACTTGTTGATTCCTTTCCACATGAGAGCTTAGTCATTGATCCAACCCTGCAATGGCCATTGTTTCTATACACCAAGAGAACTTCTCAGTGCTCACATAATTTTTCAATGTATCTGCAGTATTCTTCAAAGTGTCCACATTTACCAACAACACCTTTTTGTCCTCAACCATATCCCTCACAAAGTGATACTGAACATTAATGTACTTTGTCTTTGAATGATGAGAAGGGTTCTTTGCCAAGAAAATTGCACTTTGGCTATCATATTCTATCCTTATAGCTTGTTGTACTAACCCCATACTTGAACACAATCTTTGCAACCAAATTGCTTCCTTGCTTGCATGAGTGGCTGCCATGTATTCTACCTCTGTAGTTGAAAGTGCCATTATAGACTGTCTTTTACTCATCCAACTGATTGCACCTCCAAATAGGTTAAACACATACCCACTTGTAGATATTCTTTGATCCAGATCTCCAGCCCAGTCTGCATCAACAAAGCCACAGATATCCAAAACTCTGTCCAATCCTGGTCTTCCTTGGTAGCACAAACCATAATCACTAGTGCCATGCAAATACCTGAAAACCCGCTTCATTGTTGTCTAATGCTCCTTCCCTAGTTTTGACATAAACCTTCTCAATACTTCCACTTCATGTGCAATGTCTCGTCTATTTCATACCATTTCATACATCAGGTGATCAACTACACTTGAATATGGAACATGGGACATTTCCTCTTCCTCTTATTGTGTCTTGGGACACTGTTTAGCAGATAAATTTACACCTACACGATTAGGAACCTTCACCGGTTTACTATCCTGCATATTAAAGCTTTGCAGTATTGTTTTGACATATTTCCTCTGGTTTAACCAAAGCTTCCTCTTTGCTCGATCTCATTTAATTTCCATGCCCAAAATATAGTTTGCAACACCAAGATCTTTCACGTTGAATTTGGAGGACAATTGGGTCTTCAAATCCTGGATAATTTTTTTGTCATTTCCAACGAGCAACATATCATCCACATACAAGACCAAATAAATAACATGATCACCAATTAATTTAAAATGCACACAGTGATTTTCTTTGCTTCCGGTGAGGCCATGTCCCCGTATAAATGTATCAAATTTTTGATACCACATCGTTGGTGACTGTTTTAACCCATACAAGACTTTTTTAACTTGCATACCAGTTTTTTCTTACCCTTCACCGCAAAGCCTTCAGGTTACTTCTTGTAGATCTCTTCTTTCAGATCCCTGTGAAGAAATGTTGTCTTCACATCCACATGCTTTACCTCAAAATCAAAAGTAGCAACAACATATAAAAGTAATCTAATAGAAGCTACCTTGGCAACAGGAGAAAAAATATCACCAAAATCAATTCCCGACACCTAGGAATAACCTTTTGCTACCAACTGAGCTTTGTATTTCTCCACCTTTCCTTCTACATTCATTTTCTTCTTGAACCCCCATTTGCTGCCAATAGGTTTTCTTCTAGCCGACAACTCCACTAGATCCCAAGCCTCATTTTTGTGCAAATATGCCATTTCATCAACCATGGCCTCTTTCCAAAGTTTGTCATCTTTTGAATCTACTGCTTCCCTCAAAATTCTGGGATCATCATCAGTAACAAATAAAGTAAAATTTCAACAAAAAGCAGATGGACTATACATTTCTAACTGCCTTTTTTCTTGAACTGATCTTCTCACAGCCAGAGTTTGTTGCTCTTCATCTTCTTATTCCTCTTCTGTTGTAGAGTCTGATTCTTCCTCCTTTAGCTCAAACTCTATCTTCTCAGATTCCTTTGGAAGGACTTCATGTTTAATAACATCTTTCACCTCTCTAAATACCACATCTCGGCAGTACACAACCTTCCTTGTTTATGGGTTGCAAAGATTATAACCTTTTAAACCATCCTTATACCCAATAAATATGCATTTTTTAGATTTATTATCCAAATTTGTTCTTTTCTCCTTTGGAACATGTACATATGCGTCACATCCAAATACCCTCAGATGTGAAAGAGAAGATTTATTAATTCCATACCTCTTGTGGAGTCTTATCCTCCAATGCTAATGAAGGTGATCTGTTGACCAGGTAACATGTAGTCTCCACCGCCTCTGCCCAAAATTCCTGTCCTAACCCCACACCACTGAGCATGCTTCTTTCCCTTTCCATCAACGTCTTGTTCATTCTTTCTGCAACTCCATTTTGCTCAGGTGTGTATGGAGTAGTCTTTGGTTGTGCTATATCACCCTTCTTACAAAACTCTTCAAATTCCTTCTTGCAAAACTCTCCACCGTTATCTATCCTCATCACCTTTATCTTCTTTTCTTTCTGGTTTTCCACCAAAGACTTCAGATTTCTTCTTGAGCAAATATATCCATGTATTCCTTGAGAAGTCATCTATAAATGATACATAGTACACAAACTTACCCAGTGATGGAACTGACACGGGTCCAAACACATCACTGTGCAAAAGCTCTAATATTCGTTTTGCCCTCTTACCACTAGAGGGGAAACTCACTCGATTCTACTTCCCATATACACAATTTTCACAGAAATCAAAATCCAGAGAGAAATTAGCCATACCTTCTACCATACCATTATGATGAAGTATTCGAAGGCCCTTCTCTCCAATATGTCCAAGCTTTTGATGCCATAGCATGGTCTTTTCTCCAGAGACCACTAGATTTTCTGCTCCACTTTCAAGAAACACAAAACTGTTGCACCCATCAATAACAAAGCTACCTTGAAGCTTGTACATAGTTCCAGTCTGAACTCCTCGCATCAATACCATGCTCTCCAGACCATCTTGCAAGGATCTTTCTCGAACACTGTTTTTACAGCTGCATCATCCAACTTGCTTACAGAAATTAGATTTCTGTCCATTGTAGGAATATGCAGAACACTCGGAAGTGTTCTAATCCTTCCACCTTGTAACTTCAACTTAAATTTTCTGCGACCAACGATTCTAACCTTCATGTCATCCCCTAAGAATACATCACCACATCATATTTCTCATACTCGTAGAACCACTCTCTATGAGGAGTGAAGTGAAAGGATGCACCTGAGTCAATCAACCATGCCTCATGATCTACATGTGTACTTTAAGAAGAAGCCAAGTACACATCCCCACCTTCATCTGAGATGGTTTTCGCCTCTATAGAAGGAGCATCATCATATCCCTTTCCCTTTTCAGGAGCTTTAGATTTATAGTCCCTTTTGATGTGCCCTTCCTTTCCACATTTCCAGCACGCATTTACAGGTTTTCCTAGAGATTTAGATCTCCTTATAGATTTAGATCTCCCACTCGAGGACTTATTTTAGTTTATGTTTTGGGACCGTCCTCATACAGACAAGGCATCACCATTATGGCCCTTCATATTTTTTTGTCTCATCTCCTGTGACAACAAGGATGAGACTATTTCATCAAACTGCAAGGTAGTTGCATTGCAACCTATTGCAACAACCAGACTATCCCACGAATCTGGTAGAGAACACAACAAACTGATGCACTTATCTTCATCTGCAATTTAAATATCAACAAATAATAATTGGCTTACCACAATATTAAATGCATTCAGATGGTCTATCACAAAGTCTCCATCTTTCATCCTCAGGTGATACAACTTTTTATGTAGGAACAATTTATTCACCATAGACTTAGATTGGTACAAAGACCCTAACTTGTCCCACAAAACCTTCACTGAAGCTTCCCCTAATACATTCAACAATAATGAATCAGAGACACAATCGTATTGTTCTCTTTGCCTTCCAATCCAACTGCGTTGAGTCTTCAACTGAGATTGTTGTTGGTTTAGTACCCGGATCTACTATGATCCACTGATCTTTATCCACCAACAGATCCTCCGTCTTGAGTTTCCACAATTCAAAACTTTAACCATTAAATTTCTTAATCTCTATCTTTTCACTGCTCGCCATCTTCTTTCACCACAAGAATCGATCCCACAGATCTCCCAATGAACAGGGTCTACCATAGGCCCAAGAAAAAAAACCCCTTAATTAGAAAGGTGTCCCCTTGAAGCCAAAACAACTATGATACCAAATGTAGGTTTTAACTCCATACAGAAATTACCTGCACAAGAATTCTAAAAATAGAAAATAAACAATGGCGAGAGAATAAAACATAAAACATATACACATAGAGATTTTCCCTTGGATCCCAAAACTGGGGCTACCAGATTGAGTTTTCATTATGTTCCTTTCATTGTTATAATACATATATATGCATGCCGAAGCATCCATTAACCCTAGATTAGAACATAATTGTAGTTCCTTTGACCGGATCTACAAAATACCATGGACAATAATTCATTATGCCCAAAACCATGTGCGAAATCCATGCACAAAACAATAGGTAGGTCTGCCCACCTAATATAGGGTCCAATTTTTTTTACTCAAGGCACTACCCCGAACCCCATGCAGGAGGGTTTGTTACCCCCCTGCATACCCCCCCACATGTGGGTAGTCATGGAAATAATATAACACAAACCAACAAGCGCACCGAGCCCACTATCACAAAAAGAAATAAAAGAACAAGGCCCAACTTCAATTTTATCGATGCTCATTCCCAAAAATAGTTAGAGAGGCTCATTAAGGCATCAAAGGTCAAGATAGATGCTACTAGGGGCTTCCTACAGTGATACAAAAGAGATATAGAGTTTATTTGCAAGTGCTACAACATTGGGCATAACTTCTATAAGAGAAACAAGGTTGCTACAGGAGAAAACAAGAGATGCTAGAGGAAGGCAAAAGTTGTTACAAAAGATCTTGATTTAAAGGAATTTCATCCACAAACCCTAGGATTCAAAGGACAACATCCAAAGGAAGGCTAAATACATATTTCTCCTTGCCATCAATGGACAAGAAACCTAAAAAACCTCTCATTCCTTCAACATATCATCCTGCAACAAATTTCTAATAGCAATTTAAGAATAAAAAAAATTGAATGTGAATGCTTCATTTGAGTTGAGAAATATTAAAAAGGAAATGGAATTGTTTTTGAGTTCATTCTGAAGTGTTCCTTCCTATAACCAATATGGATACAACTTCTCTTTTACTCCTCTAGCATATTGGGAGTATTGGTTTTTTAAACTTTGGAAAACCACAATGACAATCACAGGGGGTGGTTTCAATTGAAGAGACTCCACAGACTCATCAAGGATGTCAATTATCATATATGTTGTGAAAACTTGTATCATGGGAAAACTTTGTGGACATAGATAGGGAAACTTTTCTTAAGACACCTACAGAAAAGGATGGACCTAGAGAAGAAGAAGCTAGAGAAGAAGAGGAATAGGATGGAACAAGAGAAGATGTGCCAAAATTCCTTCTGAGGTAGCTTGGGATGTTAGGAAGGCTACTAGGGCCATGCATGAGGCACAATTAGGTCACTAAGTTGCTTAGAGGACGAGCAACACTTTCAACAAGGGGGTATGATGGGCCTCCAAATTAGACATAAATTAAGGCCCATCTAACCATTTTTCAACACATTAAACCTCTCTTTTTTGCATTAAATGACATATTTTTGGCTTTAATATGTTCATTACGAATATTTAGAGATAATTACATATTTGTGCCTGATATTATCTATTTTTATAGAATATTGGGCAGATTATGAAGATTTGGAGGAGGAGATAATCTAGGGACTTGCTCCTTGCTATAGGAGGACCAAGATTGGATAATAAATGAACAAGATATTATGAAATTATTGCACAAATTTTACAGCTACAATGATTGATAAAATCTAGGAATGTGTTCCCTCTCATTTAATGTAAATTCATAGTGTTGGGAACTAGATCCACTTTTTGACGGATTTTGGAGGGGAAAGTTGCCTCTTTTCAAGGAGAATGCTTCTCCATCAATTTGTATAAGTACCAATTCGAATTTTCCTCTAGGGGCATGTATTTCTTAGTCTTCTTGTAGAGAAAACTTGTTATTTAGTAACTCTAATTTTATTTCTAGCAGAGATGCACTTAGATGGATTCAAATAATGAAGTTTGGTGCCATTTTTAGCTTTTAAAGCTTGTTTTCCTTCATAGGAATTTGAGTTTCATTGGGCTTGGCCATCCCGAGAGCCTCAAAGCCCTCTTGTACAATTTCTTTATTTCCTTTCAATGTATTTTCACGTAATGCATCTCTTATTTCTGCATTTACTATTCATGCTTCTTTTGTTGTAGGTTACATTGGTTAAATGATTGAAGTGATTTGTTTTGCAAGTTATTTACAGATTCACAAGCATGATGCATCCTTGGAACAACTTTGAAAAGTCATATTCATCATTGAGCTACTTGGATTGGTCTACTAGTTCAAAAATCTAGAATTTCTGGAAGTCCCTTGTAGCAAAGTAGTAGTAATTTTCTGTTGTTTTTTAGAATGTGTTAATGGCCTTCATTTGATTTGATTCCATTTGTATTGGATCATAAAAAATTTCAAGTTAATAACAAAATTTACCCCATAGAGTTTTCACTTGATTAGGTTAGGCATTTGGTAGGCTAACTAGCTCACTAGTTCTTGAATTTCTAGTTTTTAGAGTAAGTAATTTTATGCTATTTTTTAGCACATGTTAACATGGGTATTTTGGAGTGATTCCACTTGGAACAGTCCTATGACATCCTTATTTATAACAAAAATTGTCTCATCTCATTTTCATTTGATTTGTTTAGGCATTCGACAAGTTATATCGCTCCTATAGCAAAACAGGGCCTCCTATAGCAACTCCTTTAGCACGTGTAAACTTGGCCAGATTTGCTCCAAAAGCTTGTTTTTTGTTTCTTAGGCTTGAATAATGACCCCTATGCTCTGAATCCATGATTGAGGAAGACCAAAGGCCACTCTAGACTCACCTTTCCTTCACTTCAAGTACAAATCTGCAACTAGAATTAGAAAACAGATTTCCACATTTGAATAACAATGAATGCTTTTTTAATGAAATGTACATGGATTATGTTACTACATATAAGTTTCCTTGAACACAGTGATAAAAAGGGTGAGTCATCAATGAAAAGTAGATTAAAATTGATTCTTGAATTCATGCTTTCTTAAGGTTTCAATTACAATCAGGATAATTTAAGTTGGTAGCCTTGGAAGTTTTCTTGTTGCAACACTTGGGCTCATCAAGGCTATGGGATGAAAACCCTTAGGATCCTCAAAGCATCCTTCTTTAAGTACTAGAGTAATAAAAGTAGCTGCTTAGGCCCTTCCAAATTGACTAATTTTATCTAGATTCTTCAACTATTTCGTATATCTCCTATCTAAGAAAGGACCATCATGCTTGATAGAAATCCATAGTAAAACCATCCAGCCCAAATATTTTGTTTTTCAGCAAACCCATCACCATCATTTCCACCTCTTGGAAAGAGTTGGGTCTCATCAAAGCTAAATTTTGTTCTTTAGTAATGAGTCTAGGTATACCCTACAATATCTGAGTTATATGTTTCTGTTGATGAAAGGAGGTTTCAGATAAAATACCCTAATTGTAATTGATCAATTCCTTCTCAATATCTAAATGAAGGGTTTGTTGAGAAATCTAGGGGATTCAATGTTAACAATTTCTCTGCTTGATAATTGCTTGTGATATGTTTTTACTTATTAACTTATGATCTTTCTTTGTTGTCTTCTTAGTGTGTTCTTTTCATCAAGACAATTACCAATAAATAAAGACAAGTGACACAGTATATAGGCTTCTCCATCCATGGCCAAAACCTCTAACCTCTTGAGAGGAAAACCCGATAAAATTCTTCTTCTAGATCTTCAATTGATAAGTACCAATACCATGACACGGACCCTTGACTATAGTATCCTCCCAAGAACCTTGTCACCCACCTTGATGTTCTGCATCTTCCTTCCTTTTCCTTTCCTCCTAGAGAAACTTGGTCTCTATCTCTTATACTGCACCTTCACAATTTCCCTAGACAATGTCAGTCTCTAGGTCTTCTAGAGAGAACCTTGGTCTCTACTTTGATCACTTAGTAGAGTCTCTCTCTTGTTGCCCCAGAAGAATTTTACTTCCTTAATTCGCATTGCCCAGAAGAATCTACTGCCCAAACATCACACTTCCCAGAAGAATCTTCACTATACCCAAAATACAATGTTCCAGAAGAATCTTTGCACTTCTCTTTTGCTGCTCCTTCACTATCATTTTAGCCCTCTTTCTTTTGTCTTCTCTTTCACACTTTTCTAGTGAATGTTTTTCCGAATTGTGTGTCTCCAAATGAGGTTGAGTAGGGCTATTTGTACCCTTCTTCGCTACCCTTTAGGTCGACTTGACAACTGGAGTTTAGGCCAACTTCATCTTGCAGTGTCTTCATGGTTTGAAAGTCGACTTGAAGGGGTTTGGTGACAAGTTCGTGGAGGATACTTTACATAGACAATATTGACCTATTACAAAGTGTAACATGGCTTCATTTACATGACAATGACTCTTTTATGTGTAGATGAATAAACCCTAAAGACTCTCAATGAGAGGCTTGACTCAAAAACAAAATCCCTTGCTCATGAAACCCATGAAGCAAGTCAACATAATAATTACATTTTTCTTATTTACATTTCTTTACATAAAATCATAATTACATGTCATTATGAAGACCGAACCTAGTTACACTTTTCAACAGGATTTTATGAGTATTGTCTACCCCCAATGACGAAAAAATTTGATTATTGTGGTGACATTGCAACAATGAATTATGGAAGAATTTATAATTTCTTTCACCCGCCTTCATCCATTGAATTCTAGATTTTTGTTTCTATAAAAGCTCTTCATGTTGTCACCATTCCTCTAATTGATGTAACGTTAAGCCTTCCTCAACCACAAGGTCCATAGTTCTTCTTTCCAAGATCATGCATTGTTGCATATCTTGCATTTTCATTTCTAGTTTAGATTTTTCCTCAAAAATATTCCCAAAATCCTTCTTATTCCAAGATTTGATTTTTTGTTTCAACGCTTTCAATTTCAACTGAAACGAATGCATTTTATTCCATCCCTTGACATTGATCACTTTCCACCAACCTCTAACCTTATCAATAAAATTCAGACCCTGTAACAAAAAATATTCAAAACGAAAAGGGAGATTATTTTGGGCTTCCTTTAAATCCAATTCCAGTTGGATCGGCCAATGATCCGACCCAAGGTAAGGCAATATTGCTTCTTCAATAAAAGTATCTGTATGCAAAACTTGTTATGTTATAAGAAAACAATCTAAATGACTAGTAATTTGATGTATTCCTCCCGTTTTGTTATTCCAAATGAAAATACCATTAATGGTAGGTATATCTACGAAACATAGTTGTTCAATAAGACCATAAAAAACAACAAAAATCAGGTCCAACTTACACCCCTTTTTTTCTCAGGTAAAGAATGAATGATATTGAAGTCACCCCCTAACAACCATAACAAATCTGGAAAACATCGACTATTATTCATAATTTATTCTAAAAAATGTGGTTTCTATGTCAATACCGAAGGATGATACACCGTTGTTAAAGCCACTAGATTTTTTGTACCAATGTACTGAAAACAACCCGTCAATATGCAGGAGCTTCCCAGCCAATCTTGAAAAATGACCTCTAAAGGGTTCCATAAAATTTCTAGTCCTCGAGAACAACCTTGTGCTTCTAAGGCTATGAATTGACACCCTTTCCAACAGAAGTAAAAAATTGTGGGAAATTTATCCCAACCCAATTTTGTTTCCTGCAACATAACACTATTGATTTCTCTTTCCTAATTTGATCACACAAATACCTTTGTTAACCTTTACTATTCAAGCCTCTTATGTTCCATGAGAGAGTTTTTATTATGAAAGTTTTGAAGCAGGAGGGGAAAAGTCTGAAATTGTTGTAGCTTGACCAAAATTTACCATGTCCTCCCCCACATCTTGCAAAGAGTTTCGCTTCAATTTTCACCCTTACCGTTCTGACTCTTTGCCCAGATCTTTAATTAGTTTATCTTTACCTTTCTCCCTAAATTATTGAAGAGAATGAATTCCCTATGTAACCAAATATTTCTTTTGTTTTAAGGTTTTCCATTCAACAAGTGCCTTTGCATATTGTTCTCATTGCTCCTTAGATAGGTCTGCCAGGTCTCTTTTTGCCTAGTAGTTTAGGAGATCTCCTAAAACACCTTCCTCCTTTGTGAGAGAGTTATAATTTTTCTTTGATAGGTGAACAACTTCCTCAATTCCTAGAAGATCAGTAACATTAACTCTATCATCCTCTCCCCCATCATCCCTCTGGGGTTTTCTGCTTCACAAGTTGTTTTACTTCCTTCACATCTTGATCTGTTCCAACATAGGGACATCAATTGGTAGATCATGCTTAGGGTATTCCTCCATAATATTTAAAGATTCCAAAGCATTTTTATCCTAAGTCGACGATTGATTTTTAATGTTTATCATCCTAGGGTTTTGTTTTCGTGATGTAACTTTTTGAAAATCCTTGTTTCCTACATATCCAAGACTTTCCTTCTCTTTTTTCTGATTCAGAAAATTTCTAAATAGGTGATTGTGTTCATGGAAAAGGCAACAACGGAAAGGAACATGTTCATAATCCAATGGTTGAAACCAAATGTCTTCCTGGTAGTTCAAATTAATCGATTCTAACAAAGGTTGGGAGATATTCATAGATACTAAGGTGAGCATATGACATATTTCTTCCCCATTTTTTCACTTTTGAAACTTTAACAAAATGACCTAATACATTACCAATTCCCTCTAATATTTCTGAAATCCAAAAATCAACTAGTAAGGAATACAACCGTACCCATACTAGTGTAGACAAGAACTCTTCTTTATCTAGGTTAAAACATTATTCTCAATGTCAAATGTATAAACTCACATTATTGTAAAAATATGGGCCTCCTTCAAAAATCAGAGCCTTATCATCCAGATTAGAAAATATAATAGTAAAGAAGCCTTTTAGCCCTAATCTTAGATCAATGTCGCCCTTAGGTTGCCATTTTTGGAAAATCCAACATTCTAGCTCCTTCTCCATAGCCCAACCTCCTATAAACTTGTAAATAAAAGCACGAGATTTCATTCTTTTTCGACGATCTTCCAGACATTTGGGTAGGATTACAAAGGTGGGGTTCTAAGGAGCTTTGGGGATACATCTCCCTTGTAAACTAGCTTTCCATTTCACTCCTAGAATTGGGAAGTCTGAGGAAGACACCCCTGGCTTATCTCCCTTGTCTAAGCTAGTTTTAGATCTTGCCACAATGGTCCTGAACGAGGGAGCACTAGTCCTCTCTCTCAACACACATACTTAAAACAAAATAGTAAAAATAACCATAGATTAAGGAAGAAACCACTTACAAGTAGAAACCCTGACAATGAAGAAAATGTTGCATGTTTGAATCTCTCCCTCTCAAATCATATTTGTTTGCTTAAGATGGTATCCAATAAATTGAAAATCGTTGCACTCCACATTTTTCATGACAACTACTTCATTACTTAGTATTGAAAACAAATGATAAATGTAGTCATGTTGGGTTTCTTTATTTTCAACTTACAACTACATTTTCCTCAATATGCACAACACCCTTACACGAAACATATTCATAAATATCGTGATGAAAGGTTTCAGTCAAATTATTAGCTTCTTCTTCTTTTTATTCATCATTATCATTGCCAGGATTATATGGTATTGTAGGGACACCCAACCATAATCTATTTGATCTGAAGAGCGTTGTTCATCTCTTTGATTGAGAGAAGAGTCATCATTTTCTTTCTCTCAGAGACTCCTTGAAAGGATTGTATGTTCATTTTCAAGTATGTTAGCATCGATTCATTTTAATGGAAAGATTTTAAAGCTGTATTATATCTATTTTCATATTAAGTTAGTATCAATTCATTTTAATGGAGAGATTTTAAAGTTGCAAACCTTATTGCAAATCCATTTTCGTAGTCATTTGGATTGTAGATTTTGCAATAAACAATTCAAATTTTTTAATGACAGCCAAATAGGTTACTCATATCCATTAGATTCAAATTTCCGAATAAGTAAATAAAAAGATTTTAAAGTTGTAAACTTAACTGGAAAATGTAAATTAGATATATGCAATGGCAATTGATAAAAAAACACTATACTAACACTCCATTGAAATAATAAAATTTAGATTTAAGTTTCAAACAAAGCATTCCATTGATATAAGAATATAATGAATTTTGATCTTGAAACATTCCATTGATATAAGGATCATTATATTATACTCTTTCCTTAAACAAAATATACTAAATTTAAATTATTGTAGATTCTTGAACATTTTAAAATTTCTAGGGCATGTAGGGTTAACTTTTGGAATATTTTAAAATATGCAATCAAAAAAAGATAGCCACCAAATCTTTGTCAATTTGAAAACTTGGAAATCTCCAAATTAACTGGTAGTCGTTAGATTTCTAGATAATCCAAAATTTTCGATCTAGATAGCCACCAAAATATTGCTATTCTCAAAACTTGAAAATATCAAAATTACTACTATTGCATTTGAAGTTAAAATGTGAATATTTTGTAATGTAAATAAACAATACAGTTTACCTAGGTTCCCTACGATTATCATTAGGTTTTGCGTCATACTTTGGAAATCATTGATTCCTGTATTCCTATTAATCAATTGTACATGTTATACTTTTAGATAGATTAACCTTGAATAAAACAATTTTGATTGTAATGCTTAATGAATAGTATTGCCATCCTGCTCACTTAACTGAAGGAAGATGAGTAAGCTTTTCGCTGATAATTGTGCCATTATCTATGCTTGTGGTCTATGATAAAAGAACATTTTAGCAAATAGAAGTAAAATAGGAATTGGTAGCTCCTAAACCAACTTCTGGTCTAATGAAGGAGAGCATGAGACACCAAGGGAATATGAGTTGGGAGTTGTTGTGTATTGCTCAAATGACAAACAAGTAAATTGAAATGCTCCATTTCACAAAGTTACACACCTAATACAAGCTTGTGCCCTCTGTAAATTTAAAAATTTACAAAATTAAGATGAGAGATGAGCTAAGAAATTGATATCGATTTGTAAACCTTTGATATTGTCTCTTGGATGATGTATAAGAAAAAGTATATTCCCATGAGAGCAAATATTAACCATTCATTTAATAAAAAAATAAAATTCTCCAAACCTAATTCCAATATAGACCACACCTATTAGTGTCAATATCTAATTCTATTCATGAATTAAAAACAACATCCTAAGCTATGCATATTCTAACTAGTGAGAATATATATGTGTGTGTGTGTGTCTTCTTTTAATATAGCAAGAAAGTTATTAAATGTTTTCTCTATGTGACAAATTGTGTCTTAATGCATCATACAAACCATTACTCTTTCTCTTTTATGCTTTAATATATTTGTTCAAACAAATGTAAAAATACCATTGTGCCTTTTGTAGCTCAACAACAACACCAAAATGATGGGTTTTTAAATTGCCTTTCTATTTACTTAGAGAGGTAATCAAAGGGTCAATGCATTTAATTGTCAACCCATTGTTTATATGAAATTTGTGAGCTACCATGCACTATATATGTAGGTTGCACTTTCTTCTTTCATTGGTTTCTTCAATAGTTGTAGTTTCAACATTTACCTTTATGGTTGGAGTATAATATTTTTTACATACTTTTAGCAAGATTCTACAAACTTAGGAGAGAAAATCACTCTTGCTAAAAGGATATCAATTAAATATTTTGTTGGAAAGGAATGTCATACTTGCAAAAAGGAAATCAGACTTGCTGAAAGGAAATCATCTAACTATGCAGAAAGGAGATCTAACTAAATGTTAGAAATTAAATCCTAGTCCTTGTTAAGATTATCACTATTGTTACTCAAAAGATCAAAAGTAACTATCATATTAAGCACATTCATTTGAAGAATTTTTCTATATGTATACAAATTTATAAACCCAGGCCTAAAAGATAATTGTGAATACCAGGATTATCATAATTTTAAAGCAACTGAGAGTTCTGTTTTGCAAGGGAAACAAAGATTTATTGTATGATAATGTTGTTTCTAGAACACCAAAAATAACTAGATCACACACAAACCAATCATAATTAGAATGACAATTTATATTTCTTCAGAGGAAAAATATTCACAACAAAAGATTAGCCTATTGGAAAAGCAACAACACTTCAATCAAATGCTAAATGACAATTCAATTAAAAAAAAACAATGGTATTCTACTAGGAAAAGTGAATGAATCCACCACTCTTAAAATGCATCAAGTTTCAAACATAAACTATTAATAATGAAATCCTATAAACCTAGCTAACACCATATCACCTATAATATTGGAGTGGGCCCTGCCTCCTCAAATAATATGCTGGAAAGGGATAAAACAACTATGAATTCACTTTATGCACATATAAAAATGTAAACAGGAACCAAGCTCAAGTAAGTTTAATTACACATCAGTTTGAATGTAGGAAATGACATTTTTAACATATTTTATCCATATCTCTATAGGGGCAAACGTTTTACTTTTATAGTGACCCCTAGATTATATACTAAGATGATGTATACTTAGACATGCTTGAGAACCAATTGTTCTCAAGTCGTATTAGTAATTATTAGGAGAACATTATTTGTTTACTTTACATTACGACACAAGTAGTTTTAGGTTCCTTGACCCATGACTAACTATTAACTAATTTAAACATAAAATATAGACTCTACTTCTCTTATTTTGAAACCTTATGACATCAAAGTGGATCACATTTGCATGCCACATGCACACTCAAATTTGACAAGATTCTCTTTCTATAAGTCTTAATTATGTTCCACAATCCTTATCACTTTTCCTTGTATATCCTCTGACTTGATAGCTTCAAAATCAAAATTAGCTAGAAGTGTGACTCCAACTTTTCTTTAACATACTGGAAACACTTTCTGCAACATTAGGGTTATGTAGCTTTCCTATAACCGACTTGCAGCATAAGCAAACCACAACATCATGCGAGGATTTGTAAATATGTAATCTTCCTTATTTATCATCAAATAGGTAATAGAATGTGACAATATGTAAATTAATAAGTTTCTCATGCAGAAATAATTTAAGCACAAGGAGGCTAGGAAAGGTAAGTGAAAAATATGTGGATGATGCCAAAACTAGGTAAAAAGGATGCTAATGCCAAGGCATATCGCACACATGAGATACACGTCATTTATAATTGGAGATCAAGTGATATCACATCTGAGGAAGCGACACTACCCCATAGGAATATACAACAAGCTAAATTGGAAAAGATTGAACCATGCATAATCCATACAAAAATCATAGATAATGTCTACAAGGTTGAGTTGTGAAAGGAGTATGACATATTGCACATATTCAATGTCATAGAAATGTGTACATATAAGGAAAGGGAGAGTGTTGTACTTGACAAAGAAAAAGAAGAGAACACTAAGAGAGATTCGAGGATGTAGATGTTGAAGAATAAGTTAGAAGAGATTAAACTAGCTCCATTAGAGAAGAGATTCAAAGAAAGGGGCATTGAGCACTAACAATACCTTGTGAAGTGGAAAGATAGGATAAAGATGACACATTGATTCATGTAAGCATCATGCATTTTATAAGGGGAAGGGCTATGCAAGAATTATGGGGTTGGGAAAAGGACACAATATGTGTTCTCTATAAGATGAAGTCCATGCAAGTGTATCTAGGAAAAATTAGAGTGTAGATAATATGCACCAAGAGATGTTGAACCAAGGAATGAAAGAAAGCACATATGCATTATGTGAGTGTGATAAATAAAGTATGCATGGAAACATAATGATGGAACACAATTTTTTAAATGGAGCATGTATATGATATCAACAAGGAACCAATGAAGGTGAAAGAGCATGTGGTATTTGGTGCAACATGCATGAAATCACATGACAATGAGCACATATTGATGCAACAAAAGATGAGCAACATTACAAAGACTTAGGCAATGTGTTGAAGGAAAGTGTGATGTGCTAAATCACACTAAACAACTATGCATGGATTCAAAAAGGCAAAATGACTATTGAAGAGCCTATAATGTGTTTAAACAATATGACATATATTACAATTCTGTTAGTCAACTTAACTAACAAACCTTGAAATGAAGGTCCTACAATGGGCTTAATAAAATATTGACAAAAAAAATCTAAAATTAAATAAAAAATTCCAAAATAATACTTCAACCTAAATTTATAAATAAACCATTAACCCATAATTATAATCTATATTTTAAAACTAGATATATATTTTATTATACGATCCTTCTCTTCCATCATAAAATTGTAAAATAAACTTAAAAAAAACACTTAATTGTATTACCCTGTAATTTTATAATAATAACCTACCACACCCTATTTTTTTTATCACAACAGTATTAATAAAAAATAACATATCACATCCCAACAGTATTAATGATAACATACCACATACAAATTGTGTCACGCAATGTTAATGAATAACATCAACTTTTTCTTGATAGGCCAGCATAACCCGTCAACTAAAGTGTTCAAGAGTAACATCCACTTTTTCAACCAGGCAAGCTATGGTGATGTCATACTACATTATTGATGCTTTGGTGTAAAAATGCACATTTTACTTTAACAATTTGCTTTAAAATACAAAATCCATGAAAATTGAAAAACCAAAACTATCCTCCATGAAAATTGAAAACATCGAATCATCCTTGAAAACAAGCATGGTGGATAACGTTTACCAGAGGTCTTGTGGAGTCGCATTAAACAGTACTGACCAAGCATATATATACGTGGATATGATAGGTCCACGTAACATCAACATAGTCAGATGTAATACTTGTCCTCCGTTCCAGAAACGAAGGAGAATGAAACATAAACAAGTATGGGCATGTCTGCACACATTGCCATTCATTCACCAGCCATCAAATAAAACCAGACATTTAAATTTATTACTGCGTCTGCAACACAGGTTGAAGTTGAAGAATTTCATAGGAAAACACCAGGGGATTCACTTTGTTAAAAAACAGAGTATTATCAGGTGTGAGAGCATAACGACAGATAATGTATGGGCCAAAACTGAATGTGGGTCATCTTCAGTTATTGAACTTCCTGGAGGGAAAATGGTGGTTGAACTTGTGACCGCATGGAATGACTTGACCGATAGAATGAATCCTATTTCGTCCAAGTCCTCTGAATTGCTGTTGAAGGCTTTGAAGCTAACAATCCCTTTGCTGCAGAGCCTGCCATGTGGAGAAGATGGTCGTACCCCACTCTCAAAAGCTCTTTCTGTGGCTTGTATCCTCGCACTGTCCAGTGTAATGATTGCTACCTTTAGCCACACTTTGGCTTAGGCCTTCTGTCCACCCCAAGCATATTTGATCTGATAACAGGCTAGGAATCAAACCCACGACCTGCACCCAACCAACGAACTGCTTTACCCCTAAGATAGATTTAGAGGTGTGGATTGCTACCTCCAACACCCCCTCAAGTCATGCTTTGTCTCAGGATTGTTAGCCATAGGATTTGAAGCAAGACCTGTGTCCCCCCTTCCATTCAAATCACACAGTTGCTCAGGCATCCTAGCCAACTTAAGCCAACTCGATCTAATGCCAAACCTAGGAATCAAACCCAACTTATGCCCCTGGACCCTTTCATGATGGGCACCTTTAGCAGTTTCACCTAAATGTCTGGATTACTTCCTCCAGCTCCCCTTCTCTTCACTCCTTGGCTCAGGATTCTTAGCATAGAATCAAACATGACCTGCCCCCTGCTAGCAGGTTGCTAACCACTGATATGATAAGATAAGAAAACTTTGTTGATATCCAAGAAATGACCAGGAATGTAGGTCAGTGTGACTAAAATATACATCCAGTGTAAATACTTGAGTTACATGACCCTTCATGATGGGCACCTTTAACGGTTTGATTGAAAGGCATGGATTACAATCTCCAACAGACATTTTCGAATGTTGCCTAGGGAGGGAGTAACACCCAAGGCTGGTAAGGATCAGTAGATGAGGATTGCTTCATTCTCGTTCTTGATCCTAAGTGAAGATTCCTTGAAAATATAAAAATTCACATATCCCTAGCCATGTACTTTCAACGTCTTCTCCAATTGCTTGCTGTTTTATTCTGACTTGTGACTCTTGTAAAGCTTCTAGAGCTTCTTGAAAGCAATCCTAGACAACTTGAATTATAAGAGTTGCCACAACCACATTATAAACCGTGGTTAGAAGATAACCATGCATCTGCTTGGCTTGCATTAATATCATTCAAATGCATGTAGCCTTACATCCTAAGTTTATCAGTATATGCATCCACATCTGGTTATGGATCTGCCAGATTTTTGGAAAGCTAGGATTTGGATATGATGGGTGTGAAAATTTGGATGCCCCAAATTCCTATTGCAACGACTAATTATGTTTCTTCTATTTGTTAATTACCGAACAAAATTATTTACTGTTCCCTACAGTAAACACCGAAACTAATACAGTCTAGCTTACATCATTTAAATTTATAAGCGGAAACAAGAAACTGAACAAGAAAGAAATGCAACACATCTACACAGTTATTTTTGGACAAATGTCCCCGGAAAAACCCAATACAGGAAAACCGGTGCAGCAGCCGAGGGTTTATTATTATGCAGTAGTAATTTCTGAATACAATCTCTGGATGCCTTCCCGGTGTTGAAGAATCTAGGGCAGTTAGCATTAGTAAGATTCTTCTAAACTTGATAACAATTTGTCTTAGTTTGATCTTCTTCTTATTATTAGTGTGTGTGTTTACTTCATCAAACTGCTACCAAAAACAAAGAGACAAGAACTCAAGAAGTTGACACTCTGCCAGGGCCAAAACCTCTCCCTCTTGGAGAGGAAAACCCACACGTAATTCTTCTTATAAAGATTCCAATTGACGAACACCAAAACCATGACCCTTGACCTACTAGGCCACTCCAAGGCCAAGACACCAATCCTCTTCTTTGTTACTGCTGAGATCATCATCACTGCTGCTTCACTGAGGTCATCATTACTGTACCTTAACTGAGATATTCATCATAACAACGAGATCATTGTTGCTGCACCATTGCCACAACTTTACTGAGATCATCAACTTGTAATTTTGTCTCCATAACGATCATGACTATATCGAGATCATAATTGTGTCCAGGGTGAATGTCAAGATTGATTGTGATACTATGGGATCACCGAGATCCTTGTTATCACTGCTACCTATCCAAATCTACAGTCATGTACCCGTCCGAAATTCAATCCTGCACCCATCCGAAATTATAGTCTTGCACCCATACGAAATTATAGTCCTGCACCCATACGAAATTTCAGAGATGTCCGAAATTTTGTGCTTCTGTGGTGACCCTAGTTGGGTATATATAGTGGTTTGCCCATCATAAATAAGCCGACATGTCAGTGAAGCGTTGTGTCTTTTTATTGAGCCGACATGATTGTCTTTTAGTTATTTAATTCAATTTGAGGCCGACATGACTGCATTTTTCATCGTTTTGCTAGCTGCCTTCTTCAAGAGGATTGTGCTTGTCTTGGAGGGCTGTTCTAGACACTAGGTTGACTCATATACATTACATATATGCTCAAGAAGAGCTCTTTACACATGTCTTTGACTCTTTGACTTTCCTAGACCTATGGAATGAGCAAGAAACTCATTCATATAATTTATAAAATAATATTTATTTTTCTTGACAAGTACAAAAATCAAAATTACATTGACGAATACCGAACCTAGTTACACTTTTCTTCAACACTCCCTCTTAACTAGGGAAGTATTTACAATGGTACTTGGTTATTCTCAATCTAAAGAATTTCTCATAAGAAGAATTGGATTGGTAATCCCATCTGTATAGCATCATATCAACCAACATTGTCATAGTGCAAGGCCTTGACTAACAACTCCATCTCTCTACGAGACCATGAGCTACAATGCTGGCGAGACCAATGATTTATAGACACCTTCATCATTGTCTCTCAAGGTACATACCCACCCGGGTGTTCACTAAGTATGACCTTCTAGGACTATTCTTATCTTGGGTTCTCAACCCTTAAAGAATATCGGTCCTCTTGCCTACTCTTATCTTGGATGCCCTACACATCCTCAAAGAGTATTAGATGCCAGATGATTACCCAACCCTCCATTCTTTCTTCCTAGGTGAAGACAAGAATGTTGTGTCTATCATGTGTCTACATTTCCATTCATGGCCTCACCTAGACTTACAACTGTCTAGTGCATGACACATGAAATAAAAAAACACAGTTGTCACTCCTTTGTAATCAGGGGTGATTTAATTCAAGCTCCCTCTTGATCAGGGACCTGTCAGGGCTCCTTCTTAACAAGGGACTCTTCTTTTCATCAACAACTTCTTCTTTGTGGGTCCTTCAATCGCTTGATCAACTTCTTTCCTTAATGTCATAGAGTTCAGTTGAGCTTCTTCCTTGTAGGGCATCGACCATCGATCACTTTCCTTCTCAGTTCATTATGGCATTCCTTTCTTCATGGAAAGTGGCCTTCTTAATACATATTTGGAACCTTCGTCATGTAACTACTTCTTTCCCATCATGCTTCTTTCAGGAATTTCCATCCACCACATGAATGCCAGTTGTACTTGTACTTACAATTCTTGTTCTAGTAGCCATGCATGCATTCATCCAGATATTATTCAAGAAATCAAAACATAACATTAAATTAAATCGTACCTTACTAGATGGATCTTCATCATGACATCTTCCTGTAGGTATCAGCATCCTGCATTCATGTTGACACATCTCCCAAAGATATCCATCGTCAAAGGTCTACATCTTTTCCATCAGAGTCTTCATATCTTTTCGGGAGATTTTCTAGTCAAGTTGTTATAGACATATTTTGGCACTGCAACCCCAATCTTATATGTCCATAAACCAAAGGCTTCTATGTCCCTAACAATGTTGTTTCATACCCTAAAGGAACAAGGTCAGCTGATTACATCATCTCCCAGAAGTTCTCCATGAAAAACTACTCAGAACTGGTCAAAACTGGACCATCTCACCTCCTCCATGGTCAAAGTGTGATGCATCCCACCTAATGCACACAGGGGGTGCGATGCATACTGAAAAGCCCTTCTATGGGGTGCG
>APFE030068252.1:102623-123641 GCA_000404065.3 Pinus taeda
GCATTTCACCCGACATCAAAAGATTTACGACCTCATGCTTTAGGGGGCAACTGTTATAGACATATTTGGGCACTGCAACCCCAATCTTATATGTCCATAAACCAAGGGCTTCTAAATCCCTAAAAGTTTTGTTTCAAGGTCAGCTGATTACATCATCTCCCAGAAGTTCTCCATTAAAAACTGGTCAAAACTGGACCATCTCACCTCCTCCATGGTCAAAGTGTGATGCATCCCACCTAATGCACATAGGGGGTGCGATGCATACTGAAAAGCCCTTCTATGGGGTGCGATGGGCGAGAGTAGACAAATGGCAAAGATAGTTTGCAAGGTGGATGATCATGGAATCCTCCAGAAACTTCTCTTGTGACACTTGCCTCTCTGAATTCGCCCGGGGATGAGTAAGAGATCATGAAATCTCCAAGTGGAATTGAGAACTATCAGAGAAATGACACTAATCAAAAACCTAGAAGCTGACTCACCCATTTGCAAACATCTATATATGGATCCCTCATCCTAGAGATCCAGAGGCTAGAATTTTGAATCTTGTAAGGAAGTGTTGTTGGTTTCTTTGTGGAACATCATAGTGTTGGGTGATCTAGCTTTTGATTATTTGAAGAAGGGCTTTCATGCTAGGAGGATGGCGCTAGGTCAGATCAATGGGTTGGAATCCTCTCTTCTACTACTTCTATCAATAAAGCTATTTGAGTTTTCCTCCATATTCTTGTATGTATTTGAATATTGAATTGATATATGCATTTGTATGGTCAATATATATTTGGTCCTATATTGTTTATGATTGTAGATCTCTATGCGTTGATGGTATTATGCTGCTTTGACTCTACAGGTGTTCTTTGAAACAGTACAAGCCAGAAAGGAGCAGCAAATATCTGTCAAAGGGGAGAGGAAACAAGCAAGGAGCCAAGCGAAAGACTGAGATTGGTACTCTTTGCTTCCCTCTCATCTACTTCTCATAAAGGAAAACACAAGTGACTTTAGTTGGTTTGTTTCTAAGATAGCTGCCCGTCTTAGTGGGACTAGCAGCTCTGAATGGACACTAGTTTTCCTGATAACACAAGTCCTCTTGATATTTTGGATGTTGATTTCCTTTGTCAGGGTTTCATATCTTACGATCTCTTCCTTCCTTACACATTCCATTCCCAGGTGCCTTTTAATCAGAGTTTCTTAGTTGTGATTAGCCACCTCATACTTCATACGAGTACATATTATGTTGATTTCGTCTAGTGCGTCTTATGCCTTTCAGCATCCTTTCAGAGGAGGAGATCCTTTTTCTCTTGATCATGTTTCTCAAGATAAAAGTAATGATCCATGTTACCTGCAACCATATGACATGACATTATAATTTTAAACACAAGCTTCATGTCATCACATCATCATCTCATGGATTCCATAAGTTGGAGTTCCTGTTGAAACACTTGCTTCCTCTCTAGATTAGTGAACCCTATGATGAGGATTCCATCAGAGAATTTTGAGGATCTTGTATGTCCCCAACTGGCAGATGTTTCCTTTTTGACTTGATGTATGATGAGCCTTGTCCTAGATGACTCCTTCCTTCAATGTCCACTGAGGTTTCCAAGAGCTATATCCTTCATGTTTTGTCTGTCATAGATTTTGTCCTTCATGATTTCCATGGTGATGTCACGAGCTCTTGTTTTTTATGCTTCCATGATGCTATAATGCATCTTATCATCGTTGTCATATCTTATAACAAAAGCTTATGATAGGACCCTCTTGTGTGGAATACTATCCCAATCATAGAGATTTGTTACTCCCTCTTTCCTTGGCCCTTTTTCTTCAACTTCCTTCATCTGTTCGGTGGTATGAGCTTCCATCATTTTAGCTATACCTGTTTTACCTTGATTGAGGATCAAACTTCTCTTTCCTTTCTACACATGGTTGAGTTCTTTTAACCTTAAATATTTTTGTCACCAACTTGTCTTTCTCTATCTAGCATAGAGACCACAAGTTGTTGAATGAGGTAACCTTCTTGTTCATGGACATTTGTTACCTTGCCTATTAGTTAGAATGATGATGATTATCTTCCTTCCTAGATCTTGTAGATGAGATCTTATGAAGATATCTTACATCCCTTGATACCCTTTACTTTCATGTAGATCAAATTTCATGTGACCTTCTTCATTGCATCTTTAGAGAATGCGTTTACAATCTACATCACTTTGATGTCTCCAATATTGCCATGTGAGGGGATCTTTCATAAGCATCCCTTTCCATAAATTTAGAGGAGACCTATTGATATGTTTAATGACTTCAGCTTCTTAGAGGACTATAACTATCTTCCTTCATGCAAGGAATCTTGATGACCCATCCAATCTATAGAAGTCATGTGAAGATGAAATCTTCACCTTGATCATGTTGGAACTTGGAAGTGGTTGAAGCAAATGCATTGATGCTTCCTCCGGATGAGATTCTTGTTGTACTGATAAGAAGATTTCCTTATTTGCCTTCGAGTTACTTTGACTTATACATCTGACAAACTGTTGATGTACTTGGGATGGCACTGCATTGCTATCACATAAGTAGACCATGGAAGCTTGTAGTATGCAACATTGTGTAGAATCATAGATTATTGAGGTTGTTTGCCATGATGTATAGAGACCCATTAGTTGGAATTGTTGTATCATAGGACTTCTTCATTTTATATTGAGTACTATTTATACAAACTTCTATATACATGCCCTTGAATATATATCATCAGGCTCTGAGAATCCGAGATGTCAAGACTATTCTTTTTATAGAAAGGATTCAATCTGAAGTTGACATCTTCATATAGTGGCACCAAGACTATGGGTAGAATGGGACTTGTAAAATAAATGTCATCTGGCTGTGTATATCAGAACTAAACTGCTGTGTGAGCTCTCCTAATCGAGTCTTCTGCCTGTGATCATTTGCATCTTTGTCCGAGTTTTTTGACGCTGAGAATGTGGGAAGAATCTGAGTATAGGTCATCAAGTTGAGAGAGATTGTAATTCAAAACTATGACATTGTATACTACTGTTGTAGAATGATCCTTGAATATCTCTTTTAGTTGCCCTTCCTTTGACTTTAGCACCTTAGCTCTGATACCATGTTGAAGAATCTAGGGCAGTTAGCATTAGTAAGATTCTTCTAGACTTGATAACAATTTGTCTTAGCTTGATCTTCTTCTTATTATTGGCTTGCTAAGCTTCAGGATCATTGTGAAGAAATGGATTCTATGCAATCCTTGTGGAATTTGAGTTGTAGAGTTTTGGGACCACAAAGAACCTAAGTGGGCCCAAACTAGGTCAAGGGTATAAAATTGATCAACCAAGGAGGGTCTTGACCTGATGAGGGAAGAGAATAGGATCAAAGGACTAATTTTCTTTTGAGAGTCGAATGCAATGATTCTAATGAGGACACTAACCCAAATCAACCTAGGGCAAGAATTAGTCTTGTGTCTAGGGCTTGTTATATCTCGGGATTCCACTGTTAGATTTGCCTGAAACTTGGAGGACCTCTAGAGATAGACCAAAAATTGAGGTGTTTGGATGGCCAAAAAGGAATTCGATTGATGCCCTAGATGACCTATTAGGACTAGGCCTATAAGGAGGGGGAAAGGTAAGAAAAGTAATCTCTAGGGCTAGGCCTAGAAGGAGAGGGAAAGGCGAGAAAAATAATCTTTTAAGTGACCACCAGCGGTTGGATTGGTGCCTTGACTTTGGGAGAGATAGAGTCAAGGTGAATTTGTTATTTGGAGAGGTTGTACGCAATCAAGGAGACTTCTAGGCAACTTCACATGGGAATTAAGGCATGAGAGCAGTTACCAGAAGATTTTATACTTCGATGTGCAAGAATTGATGACTTATCAAGGTGTATTCAATGGAAATTAACCTCTAGGAACATTCATCATTCATTATACATGACACATGTAACATATGCAACACTATAATAGATAATAATAAAAAAAATCCACAATTTCACATAAATTAGAGGAAATTTCAGACCTAGATAGTGAAAATCCCAGCAACATTCATGTGACAAGATAAAAGTAAAGAATGGACATGAAAACAACACTTACATGTATAACAAGTATATCCAATCATCAAATCAAGACAAATTTGAAGCTCCAAGATCAAGAGAGTAGTATCCAAACATCAAAGTTCATTTATGAAACCAAACTCATCCTCCAAAACGGAATGTGAAATTCTCACAAGAGCTACTAATTCCAAACAAGTGATGATTACAAAAATGAACGAGCCTCTCATCATATTATATCCTCTATGAGGAGTTCGATTCGACTAACTAGGACTAATTAAGCCCCAAATAATAAAATAGTGTGCAATAATAACATCCCTTGGTGACAAGCCACCCAAGATAGCTCTTGAAAGAAGCCTCTCAAGAGGGAAAAATAATCAAAATATTGAGTCGTTGGGCCATTAAGAAGGCCTAATGAAGTCCAAAGCATGCCATGGTGAGAAAATGGACTCCAAACATAGAGGACAAGGGGTTAGCCCCTTGATATTGAAGCAAGTCACATGTGGTGTCCCAAAGTGGGTGTGGGGGCACTATGACATGCTCATGGGTCTCCAAGTAGATCGATAATGCTTGTAAACCATCTGAAAGGGATAGGATGATGACATAAGCCCTCCCTTTGTCGCATGCAGTGAGACACATCCTCATCTAGACCCTAGAACCTTTGTCAAGTGTGTGGTACAAGTGTTGAGGCGGCTAGGCATGGTGATCCAGGTGCATCATCCTCATCCAAAATGTGGAATACAAGCAATAACTGAGTGGTGTCTGGGATCCATGAAGTACTCTTTGCTATGGTGGAGGCCCATGGCTCTCATTGATCACCCTACAAGTGCCAATGTGGCCCTTTGGAGGGCTTGGACCCCGTATAGGGAGACCAAACCCCAAATGGAGACCAAACCCCAAATGGAGACCCACCTGCAATCCTGCATAAGATCCAATGTGTTCCCTTGCCTTCCAATACAACAAATCATTAAAGTAATCAAGTAGAAGAGTTTACAAATCATGGAATCAAGTGAGAAATTCATGGTGGCATGCCCTTCCATAGTGGGCTTTGGCATGTATAGGTGTGTCTAGGCTTAACAAGCAGGTTAACCAAGGACCCTATTAGGTGGTTTCAGCCTTTAAAGGAGGTGACATGCCCATGGTACATCCATCAATGGGTAGGTGGCATGTGATATAGTGATCAAACAGAGTGGGGATCAGGGGAAAGATCCAGGCCATATGTCATCGTACAAGGGTAGCTATAATGAGGGAAGCCCACACTTGGGTGCACGAGTGTAGGAGGGAGCAAATCGTGGTACATGAGTTACACTGGCCTTTGTTTTTCCACCCTTCTTCATATGCCTTTTGCCTTTAATTGATTTTTCTTCATAACTGCTTGGGGTTTCAGGGGATGAGAGGATGATGTGTAGGATATAGCAGTAGGTACCCCCTTTTAAGGTGGGGCATTTCATTTCCTGCCAGGGTTTGGGACAATCATGGGTTCCTTAATGTGGAGGGGGCTCATCTAGGGCCCATAGGAACCGGGGCAGTTGCCATAAATAAGGTGTAGAGCTCATGTTTGGCTTTTTCCCACATGCTAAATTTGTATGTCTTGGCCATCTTTTGCATTTTGTGGTACATTTCTTGTTGAGAGTGGCCAAATTATGCTTTTTCTTTTCTTTTTAGTTGCATCAACCTTCGAGACATCGTAATTGGCCCGACCCGAAGTGTGGACAAGGGGAAGGGGAGGCTAACCCTATGTGGAACCAGTGGACACATGTGGAGCCAAATGGGAAAAGTGATGAATGGGGTTAAAATGAGCGAAGGGGAGAGATGTGTATAGTGTCGGGAAATAGGACCACGCAACCAAAATCAAGATTTCCCATGTAGTGCCAGCCCTAAGGCTAGTGTTCCGTAAAGGAGATCTCACAGGATTAAGATACAAGGCTAACCACTAAATTGGGCAGAGAAGACAAGAGTATAGACCTAGCCCACTCTTACCGCTAAATCCCCCCACCAATCCATGCTCAAAAGTGTTCATGACAAGTAATCAAAATCACTCAACTACACCAATGAAAAGCCATATCTTCGGGGTTGGGATGCCCATCTTCAAACATACGATCATAATAGATGGGCGAGGGACCACATGGCTGGCTCAGGCGGCGGAGAGAATGACACATTGAGCTATCTGGTGGCAGCAAGGGGTTGTTGGTTGCTGACTGAGGACCATCTAGGAGAAAATTTTCTCCTATGCACACTACCCATAGGTAGTGGGTAACAAGGCCGATCTTGACAAATTGTGCAACTGTGGGCTTCACTTAAAACATACACATCCCCATTCCAAATAAAGTGCTTCAAAGGTCAAAATTGGTCATCTCAGAAAGAGGAATCTAGTCCCATGATTGGAATTTGTCATTGAGCTGCCAAATTAACAAGTGGAAAAAGGATTGCATAAAAAGAAGGTGTTGATTATGAAGAGACCATAGCGAAATGGGCCACCATCCAAACTCTCTTTGCCTTGGTAGCTCAAAATGGATGGAAAGTTCACCAAATGGATGTGAAGAGTGCTTTCTTGAATGGAGACTTGAAAAAAAATGTCTTCATGTCTCAACCATAAGGTTTTGTTGTGAAGGGACAAAAACAGAAAGTATATAAACTCATAAAATCCTTATATGGCCTAAAGCAAGCATTGCAAGCTTGGTACGAAACGCTGACTGAACATCTTTTGAAATTAAAATTCAAACACTTAAATCTTGATGATGCAACTATGTTTGTTAAGAAAATTGGCAAACTGTTGTCCATCTTGTGGTATATGTAGATGATTTGTTGATAATGGGGAAAAATGAAAACTATATTGCATCCATAAAGAAAGAGTTGAAGAAAGGATTTGAGAAGATATATTTGGGACACCTTCACTACTACTTGGGCATTGAAGTGACCCAACTTCCATGAAATATATTTCTTTCTCAAAATAAGTACATTGGAGAATTGTTAAACAAGTTCGGCATGGCTAAATGCAATCCTTTGTCCACTCCAGTGGAATGAAATCTACAGTTCACATCTAAAGAAGGGAATGAATTTAAGGATGTAGTTAAGTATGAATAGCTTGTGGGAAGTCTTATCTAATTCAACACTACTAGACCAATTTCATTTGCTATTGGAATCCTTTCTAGGTTTATGCAAAAGCCTTGTGAAAGGCATTGGTTTGCTGCAAAAAGAGTTCGAAAGTACCTGAAAGGAATCAAGACTTTGGATTCAAATATTCAAGGTGCATGACTTCAATTTGATTGGATATTTTGATTAAGACTTTGTAATGTCCCTTCCTAAAATATTTTGCTAAGGAGAACTACAATTTTTGCATTCTTGTCAATTTTGAGGGACCAAGGCAATTTTGGAAAAATACTTAGGACAAGGGGGTCGAATTATTTTCTTAGTGGAATGTGGGGGCCACTCCCTCATGAAATAAACACCCCTTAGGAGAGTAGTTCAAATGGCCTAGGAGGGAGTTTGATTTACATGGTGGAGAAACCCACATGAAGTGAGAGAGAAACAATTATAAATAGGAGGAAGAAAACAACATTTGGGGCTTTTGATCATTTGACAATATCATTGTTGCTCAAGCTATTTAGCTGAGTTACAAAGTGTTGTTGAGCACCAGAGTTTCCCAAGGAGGAAATTCACCCTTTCTTCGGTGGACTTCGAGTGCCACCCTAGGAAGTCATCATCATTGGCTTGTGGAGGCTGGGAGAGGGGTAGCATAGGGGCTGTAGATATCCTTTGCTTAGCTTGGACGCAAAACTAGGAGCGACGTAGTCATTTGGAGAGTTGGTGTTGGAAATTAGAGGCCACATTCATTGTTAGGCATTCCTTAGCCAATTTCTAGGGGGAAAGAAGGGAATTACAGGAGAAGAGGGAGCCTTTCCTTAGTAGTTCATATTTCTCTTGCAGGGCCTACGCAGTATTGTTACAGGCCTGCATAGTTTTTGGGTGGAGTTGTTGTGGGTGGATTTCGTTGAATGGATTTGGAGCTTGAGTGTTTTGTGGAGGCTAGAAGGGTGCTTGGGGAAGATTTTCCACTAATTTGGAGGGCTGCAGAGACATGATTTCTTACAGGCCGAAATTTCCTAGCAATGGAGGAGTGCTAGGAATTTGGGGGGTAATTTTGGAGCATCAAAACTAGTGCAAACCCTTTCTAGGGTTTTTTTGGGTTTGTGGAGAGGAGTCAAGATTAATTTGGCATGATTTTTTGGGCAGTTTTGGAGGCACAAACAGGGGTTCCACATAGTCAACTATACAAAATTTTCAAGGCCAGCACAGTACCTTTTAGGAGGGGTCGATTTCCTTGTTTCCGAGTAGCACTCTATCACTTGGTATTTTCTAGCTTGCTTTGGCGAGCCCAGGTGCACTTGTTCTTGCATTGTACTCTTCCAAAGAATTAATAAAATCGCTGGTTTTGGAGCATTTATGGTGTAATCATTTGTGGATATCTAATGGTTGTTTGAAATTTCTATTTGCTCTTATATTTTGCTTGAATTTGCTTAAATATCATTGTAGAATTTCCTATTAGGAACATTACAGTGGTATTAGACCATGTTCTTGGCTAGTTGTGGGCTCGAGAGCAGGTGATGACAGGGCCGTTTACAGGAGCAATGTATCGGCATAGAGGCAGAGGTAGAGGTAGAGGTAGGGGTCGAGGTAGAGAGGGAGAACTGGACCCATTTTCTGATACGAAGGTGGAAAACTTCAGGGGCCACATGGATAATCAGGAGGACAACAAGCAACCCAGACCAGGGGACCAAAACCAGATTTTAGAGGAGTTGTTGAGGAAAAACCAATAGATGTTGAGACAAGGGCAGCTCATGATGGACATGATGCAGCAGGTGATAGGCTTGCAGGTGAATGGGAGACTAGAGGGAGAGCACCAGGGTGATGGGGGTTCCAGATCTGGATGTGGCAGCTATACCTATCAGCCCCCACATACCCCTCTGTGTGGCTAGGCAGGTTGTCCCACCATGCCTCATTTCGTGGATGAGCTAGAGCCCGAGAGGGAACCAGACCTAGTTGCGGATTTAGTCCACTTAGTTGCATCGAGCATTGATGAGTATGAGGGGTTGTATGATAGGATTAAGAGGGTGATTTCCTTTGGGGGGTACATACAGCTCAAGGAGAGACGTACCACTTGGGTTGGGACACATTATAGAGGGGGACAATCTAGCTAGGAGGTACAAAAGATAACGGGGAAAGTTACACCCCCCAACTTTGATAGGTCAGTTAAGAGTTCAGTCAAAGCATTGGTTTAGAAGTTAGACACATACTTTCACTTCAATCCCATGCATGAGATAGATGTTATACAGTTCGCTACTCTACACTTGGAGGGAGATGCCCAGGAGTGGTGGTACCATGGGCTGATTATGTTGGGGCATATCCACACCACCTCTTACACAAAGTTCATCTAGAGGCTGATTGAGAGATTTGAGAGGAAGGACCCAGAGCTACACTTTAGGGAGCTAACCCATCTGAGGCAGATTGGCAGCGTAAAGGCCTATATTTCAGAGTTTCAGAGGCTAGCCGTGATGATGACTGACATTTCAAAGGCTTAGTTAATCATGCTATTTGTGGAGGGGCTTACTGAGCCATTGTGTGGTTGGGTGAGGGCCTACAAGCCCACATCACTAATGGACGCTATCTCCAAGACCCGGGATATGATTGATGCAGTGCCCAAGACTCGGGCCTTAGTCCCCATTAGACCTACTGCTCCGTAGGGGAACCAGGATGCTAGAACACCTTAGAGGGATGAAGGACGTGGTCAGTTGGATGAGGAGACCAGGAGGGACCTCAAGAGGAGGAAACTATGCTTCACGTGCCAGGAGCCTTGGGCACTGGGGAAAAAATGCAACAAGGCCCACTGATTGAGGTATATTTAGACAGTGAGCCGAATGAGGAGACTGAGCTAGTCGCAAATTAGGGAGATGAGGGGGCACCATCATTAGGGGGAGCACCACCACCACCAAATAGAGGAGGGCCATTTGCTCCATCAAGGGGAGTCCTTGCTTCACTTCGGGGAGTCCCGAAGTACTTGACACTTAGGATCAGAGGGACTGTACAGGGGCAGTGAGTGTCAATTCTAGTAGACAGTGGGGCCACCCACAATTTTATCGATGCTCGGATGGTGGAGTGGAGGGGCATTCACACAGAGACATTTTGAGGGGTTCTGGGTGTTGGTGCCAGGAAACTAGACGATGCAGTGCACGAAGTATGTTCCCAACTTGACTCTGATGATGGGGAACTACTTCGTCACTGAGCATTTCTTTGTAATTGATGTTTCAGACACCAACGTGGTGATGGGTGTCCAGTGGATATACTCATTGGGGAGGGTCACCATTGATTGGCAAAAGCTAGAAATGGAGTTTACAGGCCTAGATGGGAAGCTTGTAGTGCTGAGAGGGATGCACTCTTACCCACCCCAGACAGTTTCTGCTCATAGGATGGAGGCAAATTTATGATTTGGGGACATAGAGTGGGTGGTGGAGCTTAGGATTTCAGAGACGGGGCTTCGACATGATTGGTGCATCCAGACATACTAGCCTTGTTGGAGAGGCACCAAGGGGTTTTTGAGGAGATTTCTCCAGGCATACCATTAGATCGAGGATTCAAGCATGCTATTGAGCTAGAGGAGGGAGTGCATGTGGTCATCACTACTCTGTATAGGCATCCCAAAGCCTATCAGGGTGAGATCGAGAGGGAAATACAGGAGTTTTTGAGATTGGGGCACATTAGGCCTAGTTTGAGTCCCCTTTTTTCTTCCATGGCGCTGGTGAAGAAGAAGGATGGGGCTCTCCGCATGTGCATTGACTATATGGCCCTCACCAAGAAAATGTTGAAGAATCAATAGCCCATTTCATTCATCGATGAGCTGATGGATGAGCTTAGAGGAGCGAGATACTTCTCTAAGATAGATTTGCGCTCTAGGTATCACCAAATCCGGGTGAGGGAGCGGGACATCCCCAAGGCTGCCTTTCACTGCCACTATGGACACTTTGAGTTCTTGGTGATGCCCTTTGAGCTAACTAACGCTCCGGCCACATTTCAGTGTTGTATGAACCACGTGTTTCATGGGCAGTTGCAGCGCTTTGTCCTTGTCTTCTTTGACGACATTCTCATCTATAGCCAGACTTGGGAAGAGCACCTCCAACACTTGGAGATTGTCCTTCGCATACTTGAGGAGCAACAATTGTATGCAAAGATGTCCAAATGTGAGTTTCAACTGACAGAGATGTTGTACCTTGGGCACGTGATAGGAGAGGATGGAGTGAAGGTACACCAGGAGAAGATTAAGGCCATTCTAGATTGGCCCACACCAAAGAATGTGACTGAGTTGAGAGGGTTCCTAGGCATGTGCACATATTATAGGAGGTCCGTGAGAGGATTCTCACAGCTTGCAGCACCCCTCATGGATTTATTGACTTGCTCTTACATTCTTTTTTCACATGTACGAAGTTATTGCATGTATAGCACTTTAAGTGACTAAAGGGGGCAAAAGAGTCATAGTAATTTCTCTTCATGTTCATTTCATTTTTATATGATCTAAAATCTACATCCTTGTGGCCAAATTATTTTCATGTAAAACAATATTTTTGATAGAACCTTGAGTACCTGGGAACTGAGTGATGTTCTTATGGAGAGACTGTTTTCTTGAGGTCTGAACAATCTACTTCTGCAATCAGTTGCAATGTGTCCAAAGTTGTGACAGATAAAACATTCAATAGCATTGATCAAGGGAGGGAATGAAATTGTGTTTCTTCTTTGGATGTCAACATTTCTTCCATGCTCATTCTTAGGAGAAAATCTTTGTTCTTGGTTTTGCTTCCTTCTTGATTCTTTACCAATAATTTCAAACTTTGCTTTATTGTCTTTGAAATTTCCTACACATGCTTGTGAGTTGGATTCTACCTTTACAATTTCATGAAAGACAAGACTTGATTTAATGGAGGGAGACCTTTTATTGCTAAGAAGATTGTCCAATATATTGGTACTTTCTTGAAATCTCAATTGTTTGTCCTATGTTTCTAATTTCTCATAGTCATCCTCTTTTTCTCTTAGTTGATTTCTTATTGCTTCTTTAATTTTTCTTTCCTCGTCTAATTAGGTTCTTAACTTGATAATTTCCTATTTAATCCCATTTTCTCGCTCTTCAAATACTTGAAGTAGCTCCTTATTTCATTCATTTGACTTTTCTATATCAGACTTTAGAGATATGATCTCAACTTCAAGTCCTTCACAATGTCTTTTCCTTTTGTTAAGTTTTTTAGTTACTCTGCAGTGTTTGTCGATTCATCATGATCCCTATTTTCATATACCTACAACTTAACCATGACACTGTCAATCCTTTTCAATGCATAAATAAGTTTTCTTCTAAGTTTGAATTCATTATCTACCCTTTCTTCTTCTGAATCTATAACTCCATTTGATATGATGGAAGTTGTTTCATGACCCCACTCATATTTTGATAGGCTGCAATTTTCTTCTTCAAATACTTTGAAAGTTTCGAAGGCCAAGATTACATGTTGGTTTACTTGATGAATAAATTTCATCCTTAACTATATTGCTTTCACTTTCATGGATGGCTTGTAGATTGTCCCGTACCTCCTTTGTGGATTCATAGTCCATAACATTATCAAGTTCTGAATTAGGTATGCCACAATATATTGCATTTATTTCCGAATGATTCATCTACAATTCCTGAATTGATGGAGGAGTTTAAGTATTCACATTACATACTAATTGCCAAATTTTAGATACATGTGATATTAATCTAGACTTCATCCTATCTTTCCATGCCTAATATTTTGTATAATTAAGCAGAAGCATACCTTGATTATCCACAGTTTTGGGCATGACTTGTTCCACTATTGATTGACCTTGATTGATAATTGTTGATATTGCCACTGTATGTGATACCTTTATTGTCCTATCATAGTTCTCCTTAATATACTTTCTCCTTTGAGTTGTATTCTTCTTGCGCTTCCTTTCCATAATCCCTTAGATCTCCTTTCAGATGTTAAAATGATTCTTGAAGGACCTGATCTGATACCAATTGTTAAATATTGGGGGGTGAATCAAGTTTTACTTTTCTTTACAATGCTAATTGAATTGTGTTTTAACTAGCAGTTCATTATGATAGTAGAACTATGCATAAGCAGGTAACACATGTAAACCATAATAAAAAAATGCAAGTGAAACATAAGAGTACAACTCATTAACCGGTCTATGTCATCATCATCACATAGAGACATTAGATATTAGGTGAAAAAATCAACTAGGAAAAACCATCGTTATTGTTTTCTTCGTATTTTTCTATTAATATTTAGAAATTCTTCTTTTACATCTTGCACTAGCGCAGACTTCTATAGTGTATAGGCTCCTACATGCTAGAGGCTACCACCTCGTATTGTTTCTCTAGCTACCACTGGAAGGAAGCTATTACTCCCTAAGCAAGTTCTCTAACCACCATGGGAAGGAAGCTACCACTCCCTCACTGAAGACACTCATACACTTTCGAGACCTCCTTTCAAAATATTTCACACTAGATCCACCTACAATGAATTCCAATCTTGAAGGCCACATTTCATCCAATTTTCAAACTAAACCCACTTGTAACTTTTTGTTCAACAACTGAATATTCATGCTATTTGCAACTCAACAATAAATCTATGCAAAACTCGTGAGATCAAAATCTGATTCAATGTCTCTACTAACTCAAACTCAATGCAATATAAATGCTCATGAACACATCAGCATCTAAGATAGATCAATCAACAAAACATCTCTCAAAAATACAAGTCACAATAGCTCATCCATATACCATAGTTTGCATCCCAACACCTCAAACTAATATGTTCTATCATTTCATTATGCTACAACTATCTCACCATCTTGATAACAGTTGTAACCCAATACATATACTAAATGCAAATCAAACTCTCTATGCAATAACAAACTACTTACACACACATTGCTATAAAAATCAACAACATACACTTTCAACAATTCAAAACCTCTGCAATAGTGAATATGCTCTCCAATACTACCCATACAAACACATTTGCTTGAACAATCATCAACAACAATGATTGATTATTAAGCGTGAACATCAACACAATACCAAACCCTAATGGAATCTCATTCTCAACATCAATTCTAGAAGTGTCACAATTCTAAGCATTCATATGACATCAATATACGACCATGACAGTACATTTTTGCATATAATAACAACAACTATGCGGATCTTCTCAAGAATACATCAGCACTCAAACTTTTAAAGACAGACAACAACTAACTCTAACTCACTCAACTTAGCAATATCATCAACCCAATTACATCAACTCAATATAATTTTTTCTCAACTACATATAAACCTCAAATCATGGTTGAAAAAATATTAGACAGCTACAGCAACAAGTTGTCTCCATACCCCTGCCAAACAATGTCAGCACTCTAGTACTCTATTTAGGCATCGATCTCTGTAATGCAACATTGATATGGGCACTTCATGCTCTGACTCATAATCTATCATATGCACTAAAGAAATATGATCTACTACTGGTCGATCATATGCAAGGGAGGGATACGCACTTTTCCAATCACACCAGTAACCTTCACTCATTTTCACATCAATCCACAAACTCATTTTATCATGTATACCCTCTTCACCAAGCGCAAGGAAACTCTTACGCTACATTGAATTTGCTACGTCTCTGTTATGCACAAATTTTATACTCCCAATGAACCCAACCTACCCATATGCATAGGCTTCTATCGCCCACATCATCATTTTCATTCTACAGGGGTAATCATCACCAAACCTCACTGTGTATGCACAAAAGTATGCTACTGAATTGATGCCAAGAGAACACTCTTCAGCACCTTATCATTGAACATTCAGATTACAACATTCACAGGTCTCTGCTAAAAACTCTATTTCATACCATCCATACCCAATCGAGCCTTGTCTCAATCCATAGTTGGTTTATGTAATTATTTTCTTAGCTCTCATGTAATGAACCAAGCGATGGACCAAATTGCACCATACCCACATACACGGACTAGATGTGTTCACATGTTTAAACGTGATAAACAACTTTAGATATATACACATTCAGTTCAGTCATTCAGCTTAATGAAAATATATCTCGGTTCCAAAACAAATCGTCAATCACTCTAATCAACCTTTGCTACGGACTTTACCACTTTCTATACGCACTTGATCTCTGATCGCTCACATGTTCTCACACTCGATTTGTCACCCCATCACACCTCCTCTGCAAAATTCTGTGACATACGCACAGGAATGAGAAAAATATGCTTTGTCTTAGTATACGCACTTGAATCCTCATACGTGCAAATAAACATGTTCCAGAATATAAAAGAGACGAATAAAAACTAAATAAAACCTTGATTACATCAAGGCTCTTTCATCTAGATTGATCCATAGACAAAGTAATTTTCAGATGCTCATATCGATCACCCTCAAGTGCACACTCATTGTCTAATCATCTTGTGAATTTATATATTTGGTGAATTAACTTAGTCTTGCCGTCTTAAGAAATACCACGGGCAAAAACCTCTGGTTCAATGGATGGTACTCAAGTTGACCATGCAAAGTAACCAACCTCAGACTAGATCATTAATTACTAGCATTTGCACAGATGTTGCAAAGGAACCCTGTAAGGCATAAATTGAGGAACAATTGTGACATGTAAAGTGTCATTGAGAATAAGAATTAATAAAAAAGATTGTTTGCAAAAGTGGAAGATAAATCTAAATGATTTACATTATCTGAATTTTATAGATAGTATAATGTTTGTAAGAAAGATTGGCTCTTGATCTTCTAAGATGTTTTTTAAGTTTCAATAAAAAATTACTAGTAGATTATAATAGATGACACTTTCAATACACCACATAGTATCTCTCCAAAAAAACATCCCTACAAAAAGGATGTTGTACAATACCTCTTGTCCATCTTTGTTAGGTCATTGCCTTCACCCAGTGACATATAGCATATAGCAATCACGCTTTTACAAAGTTTACTTTAGGGTTAAAGGCCTTCATACCAATTTTTTTGGTGATGTATGACCATCACCAACACTATGGCTACAAAGCCTGAGGCCATACATTAGTCATCTTGTTATGTCCCCTTCAATACATTAGTCGTCTTGTTATGTCCCCTTCAGTCATCTTGTTATGTCCCCTTCACCGACTCTAGATGTAGATTTAGACTTAATGAAGACAAAAAACTTTGATATCTTCAATCGACATAAAAACATAGAACTTGCAATAAAAGTTTTGTAGAATTTTTCCATATGCAATTTTTAAAAAATATAGAGAATTTGTGTGGGTTATTAAGAAAGACTTGAACCTCAAACATTTCCCACTATTTCAATATTTCTCACTTATATTGAGATAATATACAATGCAATGTCATGATATATTATTTTGATTTAAAATTGATAATTAAAATAGTAATTATAGTTATTAATTAAAAAGTTATTAAATACTACTTTAAAATTATTAGTTACTTTTTTAAAATAAAAATAAAATGGTGCAATATCCAAAAAATATACTTGTCAACTCAGAAGAAATAATGTGGAAAAGGGTCATTTCTTCAAATGACAAATTGGTCATTGCGATTGCGAGGAAAGAATTACAACTTTCTTGTTTAAAAAAGAACTCACTATGCTTAATTTGAACATGCACATGCAGGTTGTTGAGACTCCAAACCATGTGTCCTAAACATTTTGTGAATATCATTTGTGGCTTCAAATGAGAGTTTGATATCCATTGTAGCTTCAAATTAGAACTTTAGTCATACTTTTGTTTGGGCTTTATACATTTTATATAGCTGTGATGGAATCTTTATCTTTTAAATGTTTGGCTATTTTAAAAATACAAACCATGTGCCCTAAACATTTTGTAAATATCATTTGTGGCTTCAAATGAGAGTTTGATATCCCTTGTGGCTTCAAATTAGATCTTTAGTCATTCTTTTGTTTGGGTTTATACATTTTATATAGCTGTGATGGAATCTTTATCTTTTAAACATTTGTCTATTTTAAAAATTACATTTACAATCCAACTTGCACCACATATTACAATTTTAGTTATTATCAAACATGTTAATTAGTATCCCATATATTTTAAACAAGGAGTGTTATTTTGGGTCCAATTTAATCTTGGAGTAGAATTTTTATCTTTTAAATGTTTAGCTATTTTAAAAATACATTTACAATCCAACCTGCACCACATATTACAGTTTTAGTTATCATCAAACATGTTAATTAGTATCCCATAAGGAATGCTATTTTGGGTCCAATTTAATCCTGGAGTAGAATTTTTATCTTTTAAATATTTTACTATTTTAAAAATACATTTACAATTCAACCTTTTATCTTTTAAATGTTTACATATTTTAAAAATACATTTACAGTAGAATTTTTATCCTTTAAATATTTAACTATTTTAAAAATACACTTACAATCCAACCTGCACCCCATATTACAGTTTTAGTTATTATCAAACATGTTAATTAGTATCCCATATATTTTAAGCCATGAATGTTATTTTGGGTCAAATTTAATCCTAGAGTAGATTTGTTTATGCACAACCTATTGAAAAATTCGATAACGAAAATGATTGTTAAACAAATATTTTCTCTGATATTCACGTGAGCTCTAAGTTGTGCACATTTCAGATTTCCACTAGAGAAATCCTAGAAGAAGGGAGATTTGATTGTTATGTAGAAGCCTAAGTTTACTAAAATAATCGGTTCCGCGTTGTTGTTTGAATGTCTGTACTAAGAGTGTCGAGAATTGTTCGATCCAAGATGTAGACCATTCCATTTTCAAATTTTTTTTAATGTTATTTTGGGTCCAATTTAATCCTAGAGTAGAATTGTTTATGCACAACCTATTGAAAAATTCAATAACGAAGATGATTGTTAAACACATATTTTCTCTGATATTCACCTAAGCTCTAAGTTGTGCACATTTCAGATTTCCACTAGAGAAATCCAAGAAGAAGGGAGACTTGATTGTTATGTAGAAGCCTAAGTTTACTAAAATAATTGGTTCCACTTTGTTTGAACATTTGTACTAAGAGTGTCGAGAATTATTTGATCCAAGATGTAGACCATTCCTTTTTCAAATTTTCTTGAAGCTTGCTTTCAATTTTCAGCTCTTCCATCGTAATTCTTTCTTTAGGCTCCAAATAAATTTTGGTATTTATCTTGTATACACCAGAGTCTATGAAATGGAGTTAATTTACTAAAGCAACAATAAAAAGAAAAAAAATATAAGCCAATTCTTAGAAGAGATTAACAACATTTCTCCTGACAAGTCATTTTTCCCATTTGAATATTTTCTCTGATATTCACCTAAGCTCTAAGTTGTGCACATTTCATATTTCCACTAGAGAAATCCCAAAAGAAAGGAGACTTGATTGTTATGTAGAAGCCTAAGTTTACTAAAATGATCGGTTCCGCATTGTTTGAACATTTGTACTAAGAGTGTCGAGAATTATTCGATCCAAGATGTAGACCATTCCTTTTTCAAATTTTCTTGCAGCTTGCTTTCAATTTTCAGCTCTTCCATCGTAATTCTTTCTTTAGGCTCCAAATAAATAAGCCAATTTTTAGAAGAGATTAACAACATTTCTCCTCACGAGTCATTTTTCCCATTTGATCTCTTTATTGGTTCACTCCAAACTTGCTTAACATATAAATTGTGCGCAAATAAATGATCCACAACAGTATGCAATTAACTGATCCACATTTTCCTCGTTGTTTTTCCCAATTACGCATATTCTAGGTCCATGCCAAATTTCTCATTAATCTAGAGATTTAGAGTGTTTAACAAATCAACAATTTTCCTACAATTAGACTCTAGCAGAAAATATTGTAACACAAATGGAAATTCAGTACCTACTTTTTAGTATATACTTTGTTGCTTGGATTTTTTTGCAAAAAGCTTATGATGAAAAGCATGTTGAGAAAGAAATCGGAACATAAACAAAGTGTGAAGCAATAAACTTTTCGAAAGAACTAATAGTAGAAGTAAATGCGTATATTAACGACCTTCAATCATATTTGGATTGTGATGAGAATATAAAAACTAATAAAAAACACAAAACATTATTTAAAAAGTATGAAAGTAAGTTGATCATGTGTAACCCATAAAATCAACTTACTTATATGACATATAAATTTCTCCCCTTAGATGGAGAACGAATATACTACGTGTTTTATCCTGCGCAGACACATACAAGGCCTATCGAAGAGTCGCAAATAAGGTGGGAACCGCCAAGCTTACGACAAAAAGACGTGACAAAAATACGTGAATCAATTAATTAAAAATAAGACATTATTTAGAAACATGAAATTTTGTACTCTGTAACCCATACAAATATAAATTATGTTAAACCATGCAACAAGGTCATGAATGTGATTCCTTCTGTAGGGTTGTAAAAAGAAAAACCTTCGATGTTAAGGAAAACCAGCGATGCCAAAACCACTACGAGTGGTGTCTAATGTGCAGAAATGTGTATGTGGATTCAGATAAATCTCCCTGCAATCCAGGGACAGTAGAGAAAAGTACCGAGACAATTTATGCCGGATATAGAGTTTATTAAAAATGATGAATGATGTCAAAAATATCTATGAAAAGGATCTATGGCATGAAAGGCTTGTTGGGTATTTTTGTTTGCAATGGGAAAATACCAAAACCATAAAAAAATAAAAACACAAAGACAATGCTCTGTTTCCTTACACCAGGATCTTTTTCCACAGAAAAGTCTTTTTTAAAAATTACACAGAACAGAGTATTTCACCACCATAAAAAGGATTTCTATTCATTAAAACAAAATGACTGAGACATATTCATCCTCTTTCACTCAGAGGGATTCACCAAAACATTTACACAAAAGTTACTCTGCCTCCTATGAAATTTTACACCACTGTGTGTAAATATTTCATTTACATTCACTGTTGTGTGAAAACAAAACTTACAGAGATTTACACATTTACCTTTTCACCTGTGTGAAACAATTCATGGATTTCAACAAACTACCCTTGGTTTTCTTCATTTACTTCTTACTTCTTACATTACCAAGACAAAATGATTTTTACGCTGCTGCGTTTCATTCCTATTCAACAATGAACTCTATTACATTTTCATTTTACCAGCTGTGTGGTTTTTCTTCTCGCTGCTAAGAACAGAGCTATTTTTCCTCCCGTGTGCAACTCTGTATATCCTGGAGTCAACGCTCATACCAAAACGTATACCATACATTTAGAAATAATAAAAAAAACTTACATTAAATTTTATGCCCATACTTTGTATTAACTCGCCGTAGAAAAGCATTAAAAACATTACCGGAAAAATGTCATAATAATAAACATAGGGTATAGGTTATAATAATACACCATGCAGTATTTAATTTTCAACAGGTCCGTGTACCTTCCTCGCGATCAAACGGCGGAGAAAGAAGACTTTAATCGAACGACGGAGGATGCATATCGGAACACCCTTTCTCATTGTACTTTACACCAAAGTTGCACTGTGGTAAATCAACGGTTGTAAATGCTGGAGGTCATCGGACGGTTGACAAGAATATCGGAAGGGCTTTTTCAACTAACTTTTATCGTCCGATAAATGTCAGACGATGATGTCACGGCAATCCACGTGCCTCCTCCAAAACGCGTCGGAGCCCCTTCGTACGGAAACCTCCTTTGACAAAAAGCGGTGCGATAACCTTTCAGGCTGTTTGTGGTTTTCTGCTGAGCGGTTTCGGGGTTGGACGGTCAGCGTTGAATGCTGGTCCGCGCGCAGGGAAATTACAATTTTAACACTCCCCTTTAATTTCAACTGTTGGGCATTCGGTCATACCCAGACACTTCCTCAAAAATTCAAAGCTTTTCTGATCCAGTGGCTTTGTCAAGATGTCTGCAACCTG
>APFE030068252.1:124759-140379 GCA_000404065.3 Pinus taeda
ATCCAAGTCTTTCTTGTAAAATCATCAATAAAAGTTAGGAAGTATTGATTACCTGCTAATGATGCTGCTTGCATCGGTCCACATAAATCTGAGTGGATGATCTCTAAGGGTGCCTTTGCCCTTATGTTTTTACCTGATGGAAAACTTTCTCTATGTTGTTTTCCCAAAATGCAACCTTCACATAGGCTGTCCGGTTTCTCTATCAATGGTAATCCTTTCACCATTTCTTTTCTGCTCAACAAGTTTAGACCTCCAAAATTGAGATGTCCAAATCTCAAGTGCCACAACCAATTTTCATCCTTTGGCACGCTTTGGAAGGCCTCTTGGATCACTGCTGCAATTTCATTTTTGTTTTTCAAATCTGCCCTGATCCTGAGAGGGAACATCCTGTTCCTTGTCATCCTTACTTCAGCAATGCATCGTTTGCTGGGTGGTATATCCATGATGGTACACACATCATTCACAAAGTAAACATTGTAACCCTTTTGAACAAGCTGTCCAATACTCAAGAGGTTACATCTCATTCCCGGGACATAATAGACATCTGCTATGGTTTTCCTTTCTCCTTGCTTTGTAAATATTTTTACCTCCCCTTTTCCCATAACATAAATTTTACTATCAGTTCCTAGTCTGACTTCTGATTTCATATTTTTATCTAGGGTAGAAAAGAGAGCTATATTTCCTTTCATATGGTTGCTGCAACTTGAGTCTAAAAACCATATGTCTTCACTGTTTGTTTCAGCCATGCTACAAGCTAACAACACATTATTTTGGCTGATGTTTTCTCTAGTAACATTTGCATTTTGTCTATTACTCATATCATGCTGCTTCTTCCTACATTCACTGGCATAATGACCATATTTTTTACAATAATAGCATTAGACATTGGATTTTTCATACCTTTGCCTTGAGCATGATGTTGTTCTCTTTGTTGGCTGCTGCCTTAGCCTTGGTTCTGATTTGATTGCTGCCTCTTCCTTGAACATTTGCTGGACTATTCCTTCCACCTCTGTTCTGGCTTCTGCCTCTTCCTCTCTTGTTTCCTCTGCCTTGACCCCTTCCTCTTCCAAAGGACATCTGGGTCTTAAAGGCTTGCTCTAGAGATAAGTTTTCACTCCTACTCAATCTCTGCTCATGTATTACCAGTGATGCATGTAGCTCATCAACTGAAAAGTTTGAGAGATCCTTTGTCTCTTCAATGGTGGTGACAATAGCATCAAACTTTGAGGGTAGGACCGTCAATATTTTCTCCACAATCCTCCTTTCTTCAATGGTTTCTCCATGAGTCCTCATCTGTGTGATCAGACCAATTACATGTGTGAAGAATGAGTCAATGTTGTCTGACTCTTTCATGCACAGATTCTCAAAATATCTCCTTAGCAACTGTAGTTTTGCCGTCTTCACTTTCTCCATGCCTTGATAGGCTGTCTTGAGGGTTTGCCATGCTTCTTTGGATGACTTAGCTCCTGCTATCCTTGGAAACACACTCTGGTCCACTGCTTGATACAAAAATACACGGGCTTTTGAATCCTTTTTCCTATTGCTCTTCAATATGTCTTTCTCTGCCTGAGTTAATCTATTGAACTCATTTTCATCTGCTGGTTCATCAAAGCCATCTTCAACTATTTCCCATAAATCTTGAGAGGCAAACATGGCTCTCATGGTTATTGCCCAGTAGTCATAGTTCTTCCCATTGAACTGTGGGAGCTGGGTGTTAAACATACCCATACCAGTGCTTGTGCTGGCCATTCCTTGCATCTTCAGCTATGCTTCAATTTCTTGACTGTATATTTTAAAACAACTGACTGCTGCAACCAAAAGACTCCTCCCTTCAGCTTCTTTGTTGTCTTCAAAGAGCCTAAGCCTGCTCTGATACCACTGTTGGGTATTTTTGTTTGCAATGGGAAAATACCAAAACCAGAAAAAATAAAAACACAGAGACAATGCTCTGTTTCCTTACACCAGGATCTTTTTCCACAGAGAAGTCTTTTTTAAAAATTACACAGAACAGAGTATTTCACCACCATAAAAATGATTTCTATTCATTAAAACAAAATGACTGAGACATATTCATCCTCTTTCACTCAGAGGGATTCACCAAAACATTTTAACAAAAGTTACTCTGCCTCCTATGAAATTTTACACCACTGTGTGTAAATATTTCATTTACATTCACTGTTGTGTGAAAACAAAACTTACAGAGATTTACACATTTACCTTTTCACCTGTGTGAAACAATTCATGGATTTCAACAAACTACCATTGGTTTTCTTCATTTACTTCTCCTCCTTCTCCTGCACTGCTGTGCATTCTTTTTACTTCTTACATTACCAAGACAAAATGATTTTTACGCTGCTGCGTTTCATTCCTATTCAACAATGAACTCTATTACATTTTCATTTTACCAGCTGTGTGGTTTTTCTTCTCGCTGCTGCGAACAGAGCTATTTTTCCTCCCGTGTGCAACTCTGTATATCCTGGAGTCAACGCTCATACCAAAACGTATACCATACATTTAGAAATAATAAAAAAAACTTACATTAAATTTTATGCCCATACTTTGTATTAACCCACCGTAGAAAATCATTAAAAACATTACCGGAAAAATGTCATAATAATAAACATAGGGTATAGGTTATAATAATACACCATGCAGTATTTAATTTTCAACAGGTACGTGTACCTTCCTCGCGATCAAACGGCGGAGAAAGAAGACTTTAATCGAACGGCGGAGGATGCATATCGGAACACCCTTTCTCACTGTACTTTACACCAAAGTTGCACTGTGGTAAATCAACGGTTGTAAATGCTGGAGGTCATCGGACGGTTGACAAGAATATCAGAAAGTCTTTTTCAACTCACTTAATATCAGAAAGTCTTTTTCAACTCACTTTTATCCTCCGATAAATGTCAGAGGATGATGTCACGGCAATCCACGTGCCTCCTCCAAAACGCGTCGGAGCCCCTTCGTACGGAAACCTCCTTTGACAAAAAGCGGTGCGATAACTTTTCAGGCTGTTTGTGGTTTTCTGCTGAACGGTTTCGGGGGTTAGACGGTCAGCGTTGAATGCTGGTCCGCGCACAGGGAAATTACAATTTTAACAAGGCTACGTGAATTGTTAGTATATTTCTTAACCAAAAAGATCTTTCAAAAGTATTGATAATTGCAAAGTAATGTTATAAATACCAATGTATTTATGAGATAATTGAAATAGGTCGAGAGATACCTCACATGATTTCGAATCTCGAGAGTTTATTTTTCTCTAGCATTACCTGTGGAAGTTTCTCCTCCTTTTAGCTGGCATCTTGACAGACACCATTCAAGAGAGAAAAGTAGCTTGTGGATCACCGAAGTGTGGTTGGTGCATATCAAGGTAAGGTTAGAGACATGCGTTATGGACATCATCTAAATTGTGAGGTGAAGGATGTTGAACCAATCATGGGCCGATAATCCAATGGTTGAGGAATCTATGTCACCCACATGAGGAGGAATAATTAATTAGTTATTTGATAAATTGGCAATGAATAATTTACACAACCGTCAGCAATCTAATAGGGTAAAAAAATTAATACCATATTCAATCAGAGTAATAAAGATTCAGGTTAAAATAATACTAGGAGCGAAGATAAGAACTTAATACCAGGTTCAATAAGCTCGAGTATATCGCAATCTTTCAACCATGAAGTGAATCTTGGAGGAAACTCGATGGAACTGCATTCTGAAAATGACTTAACTCGTGGGAAAGCTTTACAGATCATGATTCTGGAAATGAAGCGAGTCGTGGAGGCAGCTCAACAGAACTTGATATATAACTAGAGATATTCAATGTAAATTAATCTTTATTCTCAATATATAATAAACATGAAAAAAGTAAAAACTTAAATATAATTACTTTTCAATATGAAATTTCATCTTTATAATACTAGGCTATTATAATAGTAACAATAGCATAATTTTATTCACTGTAATGACAACTTAATTCATGGAAAATAACTCACCACAGGAATACTGAAGTGTCTTGGTCAAAATGACGTCCGACGAGCATAGTATTCGTAGTTTCCTCGGGTCCAGCGTTAATATTTGAGAAGCTGTTCGCCCCTTTTCCAAATCCCAATTTGCATATTTCATGCATTTTTTATCGTAAACAAACCCTACAATTGGAGAAAATAGAAGAATGGCTCTTTCTTGTCGAGCTAAGCAGAATAATTGGTCTTCGTCAGAAGTAAATTGGAAGGAAGCAGTAAAGATCGAAGCAGGAGATGCTTCTTGTTTTGCCATAAACAAATGCTGATAGACGATGTAGTTATTAGTTGTAACTTAATACCGGTCTGAAAAGATCGAAGCAAGAGATGCTTCTTGGTTTGCCGTAAACAAATGGTGATGGACAATGTCATTATTAATTGTAACTTACTTAATATCGGTCAGATTACCGCTCTATAATCAGATGGTCAATGTTATTTTGATCGTCTAACATGAAAATCAAGGGCAGAAGTCTGTACACGTGTGATGGGAGAAGAGTTGTTTCCAGAGGGAACGCCTTACGGCGTAATTATACAGTGTCCATATTAATTTAACCATTTTTTTTGGACCTAATCGTTTACTTGCATAAAATATTGAAAACTAGATCAAAACTAATTTGTGACCACATCAAAGTAGACCTATGCTTTCATCCATGGACCAAGTAATCACTTTCCTTCAACAATAGTAGAAAACATTTGATGCAGTAACAAATTTTGGTAATAATCAAATTCTGGTAGCATAGTCCTGTAATACTTGGATAATTCAATACATTTCCTTTTTCTACCAATCACTTCAATGCCAAGAAATCTATAATACCACGATACAGGTTGACACTCATTGGTCCTAAGCACATTCCAATAAAGTATCATTTTTTCTAGCCTCTTTATGAATATACTATGTCCATTGTTCTCAGCAACACGTGCTATAGTATAGGTCACTTACTCTACATATCACATTATAAGGTGTTGATTTTACCTAGGCGACCGTGCCACCCGGCCCGAAAAGAAGCAACTTGGCCTTGGTACTGGATGGGTCTGCACCTTTACTAAACAATATATAAATCGTGTTGGAAGGGCATGCTCATGTATAAAGCAAGTTGACATCAATTCCAAACAACCATCATCCATAATTCCAACATCATATTCATGAGTGGCACGAACATAAGAGGTTAGTATGAACTAGGCTTCCTAATGATGTTCTTAGAGATTGGTTCACACGATCCCTTTTTCCACCTATAGTCAAGGATGTTACTATCATTGGGGTGGCTATTGAGGAGCAAGAAATCTTACTTGCTCAACACCTTGATTTTACTTACTCTCAGTTGGGCACATTATATGATATTATACCTAATGCTCCTCGACCTTCAACGGACCCACAATGAGCTAAGTTGGGACCACACTTTGGCTGTGTTATTGGTTATGTTTCGTTTGATCTTATGAGCTAATTAGTTGCTCAACTAGGGAAAATTATTGTCACCTCTCAAACCCTAACAAGTGCATCAAACTCTCAACAAGCACCTTCTTCTTAGAATTTCATCGAGGTTCTTATGGTGAAGTCCATAACACCTAAAACTCCTCAACAACCTAGCATTAAAAGAAAAAGAATAAGCAAAAGAATAAATATACTCATAATAGACAAAACCAACCTAATCAGGATGGGAGCACAAATGAACGTCCTTGAAAGATTAAGTTTCCTTATAATATCTATTAGGGATAACACTTAACTCATGAGTTCCCTTGTATGGATGAATTCCATCATCTTCTTGCACCACCGGTAGCCACCCAACAACCGACAATTTTAAATCATTCATTCCCCTCCTAGCCACAACAACAAATGATTGCACAATATTCTCAAACTCCACTTGGGGGAAATGGGGGGAACATCATTATCCCATTGGAAACAATGTGCTTGTTTACATGATGAATGAACATGTCAACTTGTCTACGAGAGTGAAATCCTATGACCCTCCTAAGTCGATTTCTACTCCTAAAGACTTGACCACCCCTATTGCTTCCACTAGACCTCTCACACTAGATAAGCTATGGAACCGTTATTTCGCCCCCTTAATGGTGTTTTCCATAATTCAACACACAACCTAAATGTCTAGGTTACCGAGCATTACAATATTGTTGAGGACCTAGCCCAAGCACCATGTGTCATGTTTTCTTTGGATTTTTAGTAGAGTTTTCCTATGAAACACAAAGCCTTGTTGATCACTATCAGAGGGGTTGATACCTCAAAGTCTATTTTGATAATGTTTGACATTTACGCCCCTTGTTATAGGCTCACCCATTAGGTAGCTTTTCAAATTACATTGTTTGTCTTTCATAAAGACATATATCACTCTGGTGGAATAAGAGTATTCTACCTGTGTCATGTTTGCATCATGCTGGAAAGATATCAACTGCTGGAAAGATATTAGTTCTCTAGCACTTACTAAGTCAAGTAATACCTTACAATACTTTGATGGACATCATTTCATGCTTCAAGGAATTCTGCCAAAGTTTGTCATTGAGCTAGGGGACAAGATTTCTTATGTTGATGTTGAAGTTGTCAATGCTCCCTTAGACTATAATTTAATCCTTGGCTGTAGTTAATTTTATGACATGTTTGTTATCATGTCTTCGGTTTTTTTTGTACTTTTCCTTCCCCATGAAGGCATTATTTTCATGATTGATCAATTGGACTACTATATCTTGTCGAACACGACTACCACTACGGGCACTTATGTGCCACTCATTGGAGATAACATTTTAAACTTATGAGAGTATTGGCATGGGATTGTTTAAAATCATGCCTTTTATCGGTTCTTTTCCTTTAACCCTACCCAACAATCCTTCTCCTTATGTTGTTTCTCCTATGCACATGGTCTATTCCAACACCTTTGGACCCCATAGGTCTCATGAATCTTGGGTGGTACCTTCTCTTTTGGATGTTTATCTATATGGTGAGCATAAGTTTCCTTTTATAGAAGATATTTCCTCTTTGGTAGTTCCATCAATACCTCTTGACATTGGTTAGAAACTCCATCCCAATATGGAATATGACTATGATCATTTTCCTACACAAGTTGTCACTCCACCTATTCCACGTGACTCACTCGATGACGATCCTTCTCAAAAATTCATCTTGGAAGTCATCTTGCTAGAATTGTGTATTCCATAGAAGATAAATTTAATGGATTAGCTTTATGACTTAGCTAGGGGTGAATTATAATGGAAGTTTCTAACTTATTTCCCCACAAGCATCTATATTCATACTCCTAGGGAGGCTTAAATGCTTATGTATATTGGTCATCTCAAAGGGCCTAGATAGTTAGAATCTAAGATCTAATGTTCATGTTATAGTTAGAGAGCCTTATTCTTGTGAGAGGATGAAGGAGACTAAGCTGCTATGCTGGAGGATAGGTTACTCATGTGTCATGGAGGTATAATCATTTATGTATTATATTTTTATATAATACAATTTGATTCCATTTCCTTTATATTGTTGATATTCATGGTATTCACATGTTATTTGTGTTATTTTGATATTGAATTCAATGATTATCATGTTAACCTAATCCTGCAGGAAGGTATTTTGTTTCATACGTACAAGATATTAGAGACTAGGAGGTTTATCATCCCCCAAGTTGGCTACGTCAACTGATTGTTGTGATCTCATTTGAAAGGTGCGGTCTATCATCCTCTTCTTATATGCTATATTAGGGATTGCATGATATAGGGATTGTCTTAGAATCTCTTTGCATATATATATATATATATTGCACACACGTATGTTTTATGATCCCTAGGCAAGAATCATGGAGAAACATCTCCTTGTGGTTGTGTTATTTCATCTACAACAAGGGTCGCCCATAACTATAGAATTGTAAATGATTTGGTACAATCCCCCACTACCATGTTAGCTATGGATGTCCTCCATAGGTTCCCTTCACAAAAAAGTATTTACTCTCTACTTTGGGAACTATGGACCCTTCAGATGATTGCATGATCATCTTGGATATTGATAAATCATGCATTCCACATCTCCACCCCATCCATAGATTTCCAAATTCTAGTATGAATAAAAAATATAGTTATTCAACATTACATTATAAAATAAGGGGCATCCAAATTTTTTATGTATGCCCATCTCTAGAAAAATCATGGCTCACTCGAGCTTATACCATCTACAATCACCTTACCAACATATGATGGTCATCCTTCATAGCCAGAAGTCTTATACCATATTGTCCCATTGAACTTGCTAGAAAAAATTCCTCCTATATTTGGAGGTTATTCACACCTCCCTTAACTATAATCTCCTCTTAGATCATAGTTTCATGTATACCATGAAGGTGGTCTTCTCCTCAATATACAACATAATGAGCTTCCCCCATAATGGGAAGATAGTCACCATTAACAAATTCACATATAATTCTCCTCATTATACTACATAATGAGCTTCCCCCATAATGGTAAGATAATCACCATTGACCAACTCATGTACTACAATCCTAATATTTGCACTAATCCTGAAACAATGATCTCCTTGATGTTTGGAAATAAAACCATTCCTTCCTTGATTGAAATAAACCCTTATGTCTATAAGGGCTCTTCTCAAGTTTGTGTGGTGTCTAGATCCCAAGACTCCCAGTAGCATGGGTCCTCCTTTTAGCAACCAATTCCTCAGTAGCGTACATCAACAAGTTCAACACTTACAACTAGGGGCATCCCCCTTGGTCACTACCCCAATGATCAAACTCCTTTCCTATTCCCACCCCCAAGAGTGTTAGCACACTTTTTATGGCCACATTGAACTTTCCCAACCTTACATTGGGGATTCCAATATGGGACTTACATCGTCCAACTCCCACCCCACTCTCCTAGCTACAACCTTACTTGGCCTTGACACATGTTTGACCTATCTCAACCACCCCATATATTGTTTCGGTTCCATTCCAACCCCAACCATATTTCACTCCCATTGAGCAAGTAGTTGGAAAGGGGGGAAAGACCAAGAAGAAAGGGGACAATGAGAAGACAAATCAAGATATGGCCACCCAAACCACTGCAATGAAGCCTCCACCTCCTTGTGCATTCTTTGATCTTCTTATCCATGTTATCAATATATGTACTTCTCTTCTTAATATCAAATATATTTTCATCTTGGATAATGTGGAGTCAATTCCAAACATTCTAGTGGTACAAGTCACTCTTATTGAATTATCGCTTGCAAAAACCCTAAATGTCTTGGACCGTATCTCCAAAAATATGTGAAACAAGATCTGAAATTCAGGATTGAGCTTCACCAAGATTTCAGCTCAAATGGGTTTTAATTTCAAAGTCTAAACCTTTGTAGAAGAAACATTATAGCGAAAATTCTACGATGACTTGTTTGAGATGGAATTTTGGAGCTTGCAAAAACCCTATCTTCCTCAGATCATATCTTCGACAATATAGCGAGACAAGATCTGAAATTCAGACTAGAGGTTCCGAACAATTTCGACTCAAATAGGTTTTTGTTTTAGCTTCTGAAACTTCGTAGAGAAAATGTTATAACGAAACTGCCACCATGATCTGTTTGGAGTAGCCAAACCCTAGAATCCAAAGCTCTGATACCAAATGTTAGAAACCAGCTCACAAAAAGATATAAAAGATAGATCGACGACTTAAAATCAATCTCTTCGGGGGGCAAACCTCCTTTACATTACACAAATAAAAAATTCTTTGATGATACAAATGACAAGACCTCATTTCTATATATAGGAGTCTAAGGGTCATAATATAATCAGAGTCAACATAACAATAATAATGTAAGGGCACAATAATAACAATAGTGGGCTTCTATGGGGCACAATAATAATAATATGGGGACTACATGGGCACAACGATATAATAAGGGGGTTGCACTAATAACAATAACGGGTTACACTAGTACTATAGGGACCTAACAGAGCAGTGCCTATGGGTACATTGGAAATTTGACTTTACACAATCTAGACCTCCTATTTGATTAGATTAGGATTTAGGTTTGCTTTCTAATGTTTGTTATTTAGAATAGTTTTGCATCATTGTTTCTAGGGTTTGGCTACATTTACTTTTACATTTACTTAGTTCTAGTGCATAGCTCATTCAATCTCCATTTATTTTTGTTTTCCATTACTTCTTTTTAGTCCACTACATCTAGTCTTAATAAGATGCATTACATTACTCGAATTTAATTCATTTTTCTGCACTAATACATTTCTGCGTAGTCTTTACATCTCCTTTATTTAGTTGCATTACTTATTTTGCATTTAACATGAGTTTTTTGCATTGATATTCATTCCATTAGTAATTGTTTACATTTGCATTGAAAGACTCTTTTAGTTTTCATTTAACTTAGTTTCCTTTACATTCACATGCATTATGCATGCACATGACATAATGCATTCATTTTGCATTCAGCATCATTCTATTTCTTTGTTTTGCGCTGCATTGCATTTAGAAATTGTTTTCATAAGCATTGCATGGTATTCTTAGTTGCATTTAGTTTATGTGTTGCATAGCTAGTTATTTTCACATTTAGCACCATTTTATTACATTGCTTTACATGTCATTACATAAGCATTTCTTTTGCTTCCACGTTGTTTTTTATTTATTGTGTTGTGCATCATTTCTTTGTATTTCTTTTCATTTTATTGCCTTGTGTGACATCTTTAGTTCTCATTTAGGTTTACTCCTTGTATAGCTTTTGCATTTCATGTAGTTCTTAACTATTTTATTGCATTATTGTTTTAGCTTTACCTTCCTTTCATGGCATTGCTAGTTTTCCTACATTATGTTTTATTTTGCATTCAACATTCTCATACCCTTGCATTACATTTATCCTTTTATCCTTTTCATTCTTAAGCTTATTTCATCTTGAATCCATTTCTTTGCATTGTGCACCTACCTTCTTATTCAGGCATTATTTTCTACATGTCTTTCTTTGCAAGCCTATACATAATGATAGGTGAAAATTTTCCATTATCTACCTTACTTTCCTTGTCCTTAATATTGAAACCTCAAGCCAAGGGTTGTGTGTGGTTTGGGTGGTTACTCCAAGGGGCAGCCTCTTGTATCCCCTAGTATTAAAAGCTTGTCTCTAATATATTTTACATGAGCTTGATTTCTTGGCAAGGAAAATATAATTTGATTCTTGTGGGGAACACTAATTAGATTTTATGGCCTATATCCATAACCTTAAGTTTATTTCTAGTTTGGTCCTTTTATTTCATTTTTGTGTTTTCATCATCCACTTGTCAGTTCAAGATGTGATGTGGAAGCATGACATGAGGGCAAACCTAAGTCATAAAATCTTTTAGTTTTTTCAAACAAAGAAACAACCTCTCTTTCCCATAAAATAAGTTGGGACCCCTCTTCCGCCCTAGTGTGATGAATGCCTTAATAAATTATTCCAAAGTGTATTTAAAAGAAAAATAATTAAATAAAGGGTAAATAAATAAAAAAGACTTCTTGCGCAGATAGATGAGGCAAGCAAATTTGTCGAGCCTGTGGACGCTCGCTGGCAGCGAAGCCATGCTTGTGATTTCTTAAGTAACTATGTTGGGGCTATGGATGCTAGTTGGTAGTGAAGTAACACCAGAAACACATTTTAAATTTTGAACACAATAAAACCTCTACCATGTTCTCTATATTATTTTCAAAAACTTGCATGTGTGAGCTATTAACCTAGTGTGTGAAATCTAATAGGACCTAACTATGCAACAAATGAAAGGCAGATCTATAAATGGTTAAGTAACTCAAGTGGTATCCATGGTATCTAGTTGAAAACTTCCTTGTATTATTTTGAGACCCAATCTAATGAAGAGACTGAGGAAGAGATGTTGGATTCTACCAATGGTTCACTACTTTTTGTATTTGCTACAACGACACCCGAAAAGTTTAGCCTAACATCCAAATTTTGGGCCCCCCCTACTTTTCAAGGTTTAACAAGTGCTTATGTTTTGAATTGGTCAAATTTCTTAAGTGACCTAGTTGTCACGAAATCATATGGTTGCTCATACTTCCATGATACATATTACATATATCCACCTTGCTTCATCTTAGTTTATATCCTGCATTGGGGTTTAGGGAAGTTCTTGCTCTAATGATGCATTTTAAACCTCATGCACTCTCAAGCTTTATGTATCCATGACATCCATTCCATTCAAAAATCATGAATTTATATTACATGAGTGAATATGACATCATTGCTTTATCTTGGTTCTCATTTTATTGAATGCATTAAGGTTTGTGGATTTGTTTCTTTTATGATGCATTTTCAATCCTTATGTCCCCATAGTATGCATTTCAAATGATAGGCAAGCACATTGTGTTGTTGGATATACTTCACTTTTGTTTTCACTCTTTGATTTGCATCTTCAAGCCTGAATATTCATGATCATTTCCTGGCATGATGAGTCATGTTAGTTGCATCATCACTGTTGGAGGTTGGATTGTACATCAATTCCTTTAAGCTAGTTTTTGTAATTGAATATTGGATTGTTTTTCAAGCTATTGGATTGCTTTCAAGCATGAGGTTCTGTTGTCAAATTAATGCAACCTCCAACACTTTATTCTTGACTATTGCATCTCATTTTGTTTTAAAGGGACTCAGTGACGATGCAAGATTTCATTCTCATAGTCTGCTTAATTATGAATAGAAAATTGAATTAGTATATGTATTGTCATGAATTCAAGGGTAAATCTTCAGTTCTCACATTATGCACTGAATGGGCGTTCAAGTAAATACATGAGAGGCATGTCAATCATCTTATCCTTGGAATCTCAATCATTTATTAGGCATCCAAATCTTTAAAACTTAAAATTATTAAAATCTATCATATGTCACATAATATTTCTAATTCATAGTATGTTTTGTGTATGCATGGTAATCTTTCAAAGTTCCATATATGCAATGAGGCATCGTAATTGTTTGACAATGGTCACTGTCAATGCTAAACGCATGTACAAGAGAAGTGATTTAAGAAGCATTGATAAGTTTTAGGTCTAAGCCCAAAGCAGGAATGGAAATGGATATGGTAGCCATGAATCAAGAAAATAAAAGACAACAAATTAGAAAAATAATTGTGGCTAGAAAACCAATTCAAAGCAATAAAATTCTATGTACATGATTTTTCGTGAAATTTTGATCTTTGAATCTCTCTTCATTTTTATTTTCATTTTTAACCATAAAGATTTCTTTACATAGTTGAAAATACAATCGGTCCAAATATGGAGAGTTAAGACAATTTCAAACATTCATATTCATTATTAACAAGTGAATTTTAACAATGGTTTCAATGTTTGACGAATACATTGGTTCATCACTTGTTTACCTATATATGATTTAATGTATGTTAAGTTAATGTGGACTGAATTCGCATATTTTGGAAAATCGAAGGAGTTCCCTTTTAAACTCAATGAATGATGCAACAAAATGCAAATGGACGAGTGTGAAATGAAAACTAGTTTCTTGGGAATTCTCTTCAAGCCTCAAAGAAGGATTGGAGAAGAAGCTTTAATAAATATTTGTTTAATGAAGGTATGACGAACGCATTTAGAAATCAAGGAATGTGGAGGTGATGAAATTGTGTGCTGCAAAGGTATATTATAATTTAGAGTAGCAAAAGAATAATACGAGCATGCTGTTGTCAAACGAATAATACAAACTCAGCGTTAAAACCATACAAACTCAGCAATGAAAACCATACAAAGTTGCGTTGAGATGGTTATGCAAAACGCAGTAAATACCAGCGCACGTGAAGGGTTATGTAAATGTTGCGAAGGGTCAACGTAGCAATGATATATCAAGATTTGCTGGACGTTACGTTTTATTGGCATGCATATATTGCATTTTTAATGTTGCCACGAGTTCAATTGATGCAAAAGGATACGATAATACTATATTAAACGCAGCCATGAAAGCGTTGAAAGCGATTATGTGATATTACATTGGGTTGAAGGGATAAAGTAATGAAATGTAAGTTTATGTCAAAAGCTACAATTATACCATGTCAAAGTTGTAGCAAACAGTGCGCACTGGAAATTTAAACCCATACACAGTACATAAAATCATATAAAGATAATACAAGGATTTAACGTGGTTTACCTAATTAATTTGGGTTAAGTCTATCAAACAGAGGCATTGACAATCTTATTATTAAACAAGAGATTACAATAATTTATTTCCTCACATACTCTCTATATCTCAATCTCTATATCTCAATATCCTTATGGGCATATCTTTTTATAGCTAAGAGAATAAAGCCGACTCATAAATTCTCTCACAACAAATATAGGATGCATTAACTCCTCCTCAACAAAATGGAGGTAATATAGCAACAAATCCTATTGTTATCACCTACATGAAATTTTTGCCCAATATAATAAAACCGAAAATTTCAACTGTCAAAACACATAACATGCTGATAACATGCTGCAAACAATAGACTATACAAACAATACGATAAATGTAAAGATAATTGTGCTAAGCAAAAGATCATATATATCACACAATGATATTATAACAAGAGGATACCATGAAAGATAACACAATGGAAACGATAAAAGATAACGTTAAATGGCAATATAGATGATGGCCAATTATAATATGCCATGCAAGGAAGATGTCAAATAAGCCATGTGATAATAGCAATAATAGCAATGCAGTGAAGGAATATAAACGCTATGTTGTGTTAAAAAGAAAATCAGCCTAATTACTTTTTGGTATGAAGAGGTGAAGGGATATAAACGCTGTGATTACTTTTTGGTAGGAAGAGGTGAAGGGATATACACGCTATGTTGCGTCAAAGAGAAAATGGCTAATTACTTTTTGTTAGGAAGATGCGGCTAAAATTAAAATTAAATAGTTACTAGTTAACTAAAATTAAAGAGTTAGTTAACTGAGTATTTAGTGTTGAAGTGATGAGTGTTGAATTATATAAATTATTTTTAGTATGTGGTTGTATGTTAAGATATTTCAGGTGAGTAGCTAGTGTAAAAGGTTTAAATACTTTTCACTCGGTTCATTGTAAGAATCAAGTTTTGTGTGATCAATAGAAAAGCCATAGCTCATTGTAAGAATCAAGTTTTGTGTGATCAATAGAAAAGCCATAGCTCGTATATTTTGTGAATAAATTTTATGTTTTAGTTTTTCTACATTTCTAACCAATTGGTATCAAAACTAAAAAAAATCAGGAGATCCTTTACCCAGTAAAAAGAGAAAAAAAAGAAAGTCACGATTTCTTTTAAAAATGGCGTTCCAAATTTATCGAACCGTTAAAAATAGGACAAATTTCATGCTCAGTACCAAAAAAGGTGCAAATTTCCTTTAAAAACGATTCGTCGAAAAATCGGGTTATCTGCACGGAGTTTCTGTGATGGGGAGTGCGCAGGCGAATTTTGCGTAGTGTGGGGCCACGTGCATTAATGGGGAGTTGACCGGACCAAAATAAAGCGTGACCATTCCTTTTCAAAAACTTTAAAACGATTTTTTTTTTAGAGTCCGCAGGGGTTTAACATAAAAGCGTTTTCATAATTCGTAAGGGTGTTTTAGGAAAGGATTTGTTTTGAAGGCTTTTTTATAAAGTT
>APFE030068252.1:140399-153705 GCA_000404065.3 Pinus taeda
AAAATAAGGGTTTTATTACAAAGAGTTTATTTATAAGAATTTTTTGAAAATGAGTTTGGTAAGTTTATAAAAGAAGATATTTAGGGTTTTTAAGAGAATTTTTGAAAAGAAAATGGTTTTCTTAAATTTCTAGTCTTAGTTTCCACTGTTTATAGTGAAGGATTATGATGTGTGGGTCATTAAAATGACGACCACGTAGTAGGCTTATGACGTTTGGGATTATGTCTAGTTTGAGTTTTCAAAACCTTAAATGAAGCAGAAGAACTAGCTCTCACTAATGTAGAGAGGGAACAATGGAAAAAGGACAAAAAGAAGAATGCATAAGCATTGCAGCGTATCTAGCAGGGAGTGGACCAAGCAGCGTTCTAGAAGATTATGATCACGTCTTCAACAAACGAAGCATGGGACACTTTTGGCGACAAGCTATAAAGGTATGACCAATGTCAATATTGTTAAGTTGCAGAATACTAGGAGATATTTTGAAAGTCTGTAGATGAAGGAGACAGAGGACATCGATTCTTTCATGAATCAGGTCATGACTGTCATAAATCAGTTAAAAATTTATGGTGAGGAAATTAAAGATCAAACAGTGGTTGAGAAGGTCCTCAGATTTTTATCTACCAAATTTAATGTTGTGGTAGCAGCCATAGAAGAAGCCAAAGATTTGGCATCATTGACAGTTGATGAGTTGATAGGATCACTTCTATCACATGAGGCAAGGATAGGCATAAATAAGGATTGCACTTTAGAAACTGCTTTCAAAAGTCAAGTTTCTTTTTCAAGAGATAGAGGTTGAGGAAGAAGTAGATCGAGAGGCAAAGGACGAGGCAGAAGATATGGTGGTCAAAGAGATGGCCGAGAAGAGCATGAACATGAAAGTGAAAGCAACTATAGAAACTTCAGCAATAATCAAAGATTTGACAAATCAAAGGTGAGATGTTATTATTGCAATAAATTTGGTCACTATGCTTGTGATTGCAGGAAGAAAATAGTTGATCAAGGGAACCAAAGAGCTAATGTCACTATAGAGAGTACTAACTCCATGTTCCTAGCTTGTCATACCATGCATGAACCTTCTGATAGTGTGTGGCTATTAGATAGTGATTGCAGTAACCACATGACAAGCAACAAGAATTTGGTTGCAAATTTGGATCAATCTGTGAAAACAAAAGTAAATTTGGGGACTGAAAAGACTATGGATGTAGATGGAAAAGGATTGGTCAACATTCTGACCAAGCAGGGGGAGCCGAAGACAATCTCAAAGGTATATTATGTTCCTAGTCTCAAACATTATCTGATAAGTGTTGGTCAAATGACACAGAAAGGATACAAAATTATCTTTCAAGTTCAAGAATGTATTATATATGACAAGCCCCCAAGCAAGCAGTTGATTGCGAGGGTGCAGATAATGAGGAACAGACTCGTTCCTCTAATTATGAATTACAATGATCAAGTCAATTATTTTACAGTTGCAGGTTCTAATGATTATTGGTTATGGCACTTTCGATTTGGACACTTGCACTTTCCTGGTTTAAGATTGTTGCAACATAAACAAATGGTCAGAGGATTACCTCCCATCAAAGAACCTGCTAGTACTTGTGAGTGTTTCATCTTGGGAAACCAATACTGTGAAATTTTTCCAAAGGGAGTTGCATACAGAGCAAAGCAACTTCTTGAGCTAGTACATACAGACTTCTGTGGACCTATGAGGACACAGTCGATTGGTGGAAGTTGTTACTTCCTCACTTTCATTGATGATTATAGCCAAAAGACTTGGGTTTACTTCTTGAAGTAGAAGTCTGAAGCTATTGCAAGGTTTAAAGAATTCAAAGCCTTAGCAGAGAACCAAAGTGATCGACAGATCAAGGTATTGAGGTCAGATTGTGGTAGAGAACATGATTCAAAGGCATTCCATGATTACTGCAAACAACATGGAATCAGAAGACAATTTACAACCAGGTACACACCGCAACATAATGGTGTAACAGAGAGAAAGAACTGGACAAATATGAACATGGCAAGAAGCATGTTGAAAGGCATAAACTTGTCTAATGAGTATTGGGCAAAAGCAAGTTGCATGTGTTATTTATGTGATCAACAGATCTCCTACAAAGAGTGTGATGAATAGAGTAACAGAACAATCATGGTCAGGTATGTCTTGCAGCATATCTCATCTCAGAGTATTTGGATGTGTAGCTTATACACATGTGCGTAAAGAGTGAAGAGGCAAATTGGATGATAAAAGTAAAAAATGCATATTTACTAGTTATAGTGAGCAATCAAAAGCTTACAAATTGTATAACCCTGTCACCAAGAAGACCATAATTAGTAGAGATGTTGTGTTCAAAGAACAAGAGTCGTGGAATGGTAGTATAGACAAAACAGTTGATGCACAAGTGCCACTGATGGAAGAAGATGATGCAGTAGAAAAGGAGCAATAAGAATCACAGGTGAAGACACCAAACAGAGACACAACAATAAGCACTCCAAGATTTTCTAAGCAGCATGGATTTTCAAGTAGATCAACAGATCGAGGTTCTCCTAACAATCAATCAAGTGATGAATCAAGCAATGGTAAGAGAAGGATGAGAAGTCTGAAAGATATTTATGATGATTTGGATGTCATTTCAAATTTTGAATTGTTGTCATTCCAACCTTCTTCGTTTGAAGAAGCAATCAAAGATGAAAATTTGGTGCAAGCCATGGATGAAGAAATTGAAGCTATTGAAAAGAATGATACTTGGGATTTGATTGATTTACCAAAGGACAAAAATCTCATTGGTGTTAGTGGGTGTCCAAGACAAAGTTGAATGAGAAAGGTGAAATTGACATATTTAAAACAAGACTTATAGCAAAAGGATTCTCGCAGCAACCAGGAATAGATGTTGGAGAAACATTTGTTTCGATAGCCAGATTGGATATTGTAAGAGAATTTCTAGCCAAAACAACTCAGAACAAGTGGAAATTATATCAAATGGATGTGAAATCAACCTTCTTGAATGGAATTCTAGAAGAAGAAATTTATGTGCAACAACCTCCAGATTATGAAGTTGAAGGTAACGAAGATAAAGTTTACAGGTTGAAGAAAGTGCTCTATTGACTAAAGCAAGCGCCTAGAGCTTGGTATAGCATAATCGATAACTACATGATCAATAATTGATTTTGCAGAAGAATCATTGAGCCTACCTTGTACAAAAAGGTAAATGAACATGGATAGATTTTGATTGTTTGCTTATATTTTGATGACATGATTTTTACAGGTGATTTTGTGATGACAGGGTTATACTCCTCTCTACCCTGCAATCACCAGGATCTTTAACACTCTTCTAATAATCATACATCTCAGTTTTCACCCAGCGAAGAAAAAATAAAATTCACACCACACATATCCACATGCATGGATAGCGCTTTAATTCTCCACCAACAAGAATCTTTAACCTCAGATTTTCAAATGAAAAGCCAGAATTCATCAAATCCTTTTGAAACCGTCCTTGTTACAACCACCGGTGGTTATACACATTATCACCATAGATACTCATTGTGCGCGCGCCCCAATTTTACTCATTACATTCACATTAAAAACTGTATCCGGCAATCAACATTCAACTGGAAAAAAAAACCCACGCATCGTTGTTTAAAGGACATCCAAATCTTTTTATTAAACCATAAAATTATGAACAGCGTGGGAGATGTCTCTCTTCTTTATAGTCAAATGCACCCCCTCCACAGATACGCGTGCAAAGGCTCACGGTATATAAACTGTTATGAATTAAACCTGTATTATTCAACCAACAATATATATATAAAACTGTCACGTTGGTATCGGAGCTCCCTTTAAATATGGAGTCTTATGCCGGGCTAGAACATATATTACCGCAGTCCCTATGCAACACTCAGAATTTTACACATATATTACATGTAATTCAACAGCAAACGCTCCAATGTGTTACGCACAGTTATCTTATCTCATCAAATTCAATGGTGCTTGCAAGTATTAAGACACAGGTTTCATCTACACGGTTGCGCCAGGTTTTATATACACAAAATGCATAATAATAAGAATTCAAAGCGTTGTTGTTTTTTTTTTCCACAATAAATCAATGTATATAAACTGAAACAAACAATGACTTACAAACTTTTTCTTGGCCAGATCTTCAATGTTCATGGCCTTTACAATTTGCTGAAGGCTCCCGACCAGAACCTCTCACACTCTATCTCTCTCTCTCTGCTGAGCTGAGAGCTAGCTGCCACTCTTATTTATAATAATAATAATGGATACATAGCTCACGCCTTATCTCCTTAAAAAAAGCATGATTTTTCCCTTTTTCCCCAATGATATAAAGCTGGAAGCTTTTCCCATCCTTATCCTAATTTTAACTGGAAACGTAGAAATTCTTATCCCGATTCTATCCTTTTATTTAGGGAAAATAATATTTACATAATTTTTTTACTTTCCTATTTTTAACTGAGAAAAAACATATTTTTAAATCGAAAAAAAAACATAGAAAGTGCAGGCTTTTCTCTGAGTCGCCTGCTCCTGCATCAGACTCCCAAGGTTGAAAATGATCATGATCTCCTGATCATGTGGTTTGTGGTCGTGATCTTCCTGGATCCCATACTTTGTTTTACAACCGTCCAAATGCTTTATTCCTTTGTTGCCGCTGCATTTCTGTTTTCCTTTCCTCCATCTTCTTCTTTCTGTCAATCAGGTTCAAGTTCTGATTGATCTTGCTTGCTGCTATTTCTATTTTCCTCCAATTTGATTGTTGCATCATCAGCTGCCATATTTCTTCAATTTCTATGTCCAGCTTGCTGTTGCTGTTCCCAATTTTTGTTAATTGAGCTGCCGCCATAGATGTTGCTACCTCCCAAGCTTCCTGTCCCTCTGCAACATACTTTGGCTCATCACCTGTAAACACAATCAAATTGTTATCATTAAAATCACAAGACCCACTGGTCTCATTTGTAGCTTCAGTCACTAATTTATTTTTCTGCAGCTCGAAGTCTTTTTCAGGATCCAAAAAATTTTCACTCGCTTTCTCCTCAGCTTCCTCTGGCAATATTTCAGCATGTTGATTTGTATGTACCATGATACTGTCAGCTAGTCTCACCTTCTTACCATCTTCTGCTTCTGCTTCATGACTATCCTTCATGAAAACTTCCCTGTCATATCCTGGATTCTCCAACCAGTATTCCAACAGTGCAATTTCCTTGTAGCATTGTTGAAGCATCACATCATCATTTACAGTCCCATTTATCTTGGCATCCTCTTTCTTATGTCCTCTACTATGGCTTTTTGTTGAACCTCTGCTATGACTATTTATAGTCATCTTCTTCTCATCTTTCTTCATGAACTCCTTTGCACCAAGCCTCTGCAACAGCTAGTCCTCCTAGCTGAAATCTTACCTCACTAAGCCCTCCTCACTTAGTCTTTTGGTAAGCACGGGTTCTCCGTCTGGAACCTCTTCCTGAGCAACACCTTTCCTCCTTCTAGGCTTCTGCAATCTCCCACTCTCTCCTGAGAACACTTCAGTTGTCCTCTCTATCCAGCCTTCAACTGAATGCCAGGTTCACTGCCACCTTCTCTGCAACCATAAACTTCGTTTACAAATTCCAAATCAGAAAAATAATCTCACCTTTAAGATCTTGCCTGATCTTGTCTTCTTTCCACTGCTGCAATCCTGTTCACTTGTGCATGCTGCATATCAGATGTGATCTCTCTCTCAATCAAAAAATACACTTTAGTTTTTCAAAAAAAACAAAACAAACACTCTTCTGAAAACAGAGCTAGGCTCTGATACCACTTGATGACAGGGGTATACTCCTCTCTACCCTGCAATCACCAGGATCTTTAACACTCTTCTAATAATCATACATCTCAGTTTTCACCCAGCGAAGAAAAAATAAAATTCACACCACACATATCCACATGCATGGATAGCGCTTTAATTCTCCACCAACATGAATCTTTAACCTCAGATTTTCAAATGAAAAGCCAGAATTCATCAAATCCTTTTGAAACCGTCCTTGTTACAACCACCGGTGGTTATACACGTTATCACCATAGATACTCACTGTGCGCGCGCCCCAATTTTACTCATTACATTCACATTAAAAACTGTATCCGGCAATCAACATTCAACTGGAAAAAAAAACCCACGCATCGTTGTTTAAAGGACATCCAAATATTTTTATTAAACCATAAAATTATGAACAGCGTGGGAGATGTCTCTCTTCTTTATAGTCAAATGCATCCCCTCCACAGATACGCGTGCAAAGGCTCACGGTATATAAATTGTTATGAATTAAACCTGTATTATTCAAACAACAATATATATAAAACTGTCACATTGGTATCGGAGCTCCCTTTAAATATGGAGTCTTACGCCGGGCTAGAACATATATTACCGCAGTCCCTATGCAACACTCAGAATTTTACACATATATTACATGTAATTCAACAGCAAACGCTCCAATGTGTTACGCGCAGTTATCTTATCTCATCAAATTCAATGGTGCTTGCAAGTATTAAGACACAGGTTTCATCTACACGGTTGCGCCAGGTTTTATATACACAAGATGCATAATAATAAGAATTCAAAGGGTTGTTGTTTTTTTTTTCCACAATAAATCAATGTATATAAACTGAAACAAACAATGACTTACAAACTTTTTCTTGGCCAGATCTTCAATGTTCATGGCCTTTACAATTTGCCGAAGGCTCCCGACCAGAACCTCTCACACTCTATCTCTCTCTCTCTGCTGAGCTGAGAGCTGGCTGCCACTCTTATTTATAATAATAATAATGGATACATAGCTCATGCCTTATCTCCTTAAAAAAAGCATGATTTTTCCCTTTTTCCACAATGATATAAAGCTGGAAGTTTTTCCCATCCTTATCCTAATTTTAACTGGAAACATAGAAATTCTTATCCCGATTCTATCCTTTTATTTAGGGAAAAGAATATTTACATAATTTTTTTACTTTCCTATTTTTAACTGAGAAAAAACATATTTTTAACTGGAAAAAGAAACATAGAAAGTGCAGGCTTTTCTCTGAGTCGCCTGCTCCTGCATCATTTTGAGTTAGATGAATTTAAAGCAGCCATGATGAAAGAATTTGAGATGACAGATCTTGGTCTCATGAAATATTTTCTTGGCATAGAAGTTTAGGAATCTAAAAAAAGAAATTTTTATTAGTCAAAATAAATATGCCAAAGATTTGTTAAAAAGATTCGGGATGGAAAATTGCAAACCTGTCCCTACACCAGTTGCAACAGGTACAAAGTTAAGCAAGGATGATGAAGGATCAGATGTCAATCCAACTCTATTCAAAAGATTGGTTGGCAGCCTCATGTATCTCACAGCTACAAGACCAGATATTATGTAAGGAATAAGTTTGATTTCCAGATTTACAGAGACTCCAAAAGACACACATTAGAGTGGAGGAAAAAGAATTATGAGATACATAGCATGAACTAGAGATTGTGGCATAATGTATGCAAATACAAAAAAGAAGAATTTGAATAGATACACAGATAGTGATTTTGCAAGAAGTTTGTATGATAGGAAAAGCACTTTTGGTTATGTGTTCCATCTTGGTTCAGATGTGATTTCATGGGCATCTAAGAAGCAACCCATTGTGACATTTTCGTCAGCAGAAGCAGAATAGGTAGCAACAACATCAGCAACATGTCAAGCAGTATGGTTAAGAAGAGTATTTGATGGACTCAAGCAGAAGCAGCAAGGATCAACAGCAATATATTGTGACAACACCTCAACGATTGCATTATCCAAGAATAGTGTGTTTCATCAAAAGAGCAAGCATATTGATACTAGATATCACTTTAATAGGAAACTTGTGAGAAATGGAGAAGTTCACTTGAAGCCTTGTAAATCTAATGATCAATTGGTTAATATTTTAATCAAGTCATTAGCAAAAGATGTGTTTGATTTTCATAGAAGAAACTTGGGTGTTGTAATCATAGCTGAGACATAGACCAGCAAGCATTTTTGAGTTGTCATGAGTCATGTTTTAGTTTAGCGGTCATAATTAAGGGGGAGGGTAAAAATAAGTTAATTACTCCCGCCTGAGGAGTTGGCTAAAATTAGAGATTCAGCTAATTGAGTGTTGAGTGTTGAGTCAAGTTGAGTTAAGTGATATACGACTTTTAGTGTGTGGTTGCATGTCAAGATATTTTAGGTGAGTCGCTAGTCGAAAAGGTTTAAATACCATTCACCGAGGTTCATTGTAAGAATCAAGTTTTGTGTGATCAATAGAAGATCCGCAGCTCGTATGTTTTGTGTGTGAATTTGTGTTTAAGCTTCTCTGTTATGAAACCAGCTCACAAAAAGATAGAAAAGATAGATCAATGACTTAAAAATCAGCCTCTTCGAGGGGGCAACCTCCTTCACATTACACAAATGAACAATTATTGGATGGTACAAATGACAAGACCTAATTTCTATTTATAGGAGTCTAAGGGGTATCAATACAATCATAGCCTACATAACAACAATATTGTAGGGGCACAACAATAACAATAGTGGGCTTCTATGGGGCATAATAATAACAACATGGGGACTATATGGGCACAATAATACAATAAGGGGATTGCAATAATAACAATAAGGAGTTACACTATTAGTGTAGGGACCTAACATGGCCCTGTCCTTCAAAAAGTGTTGTCCTCAACACTTGAGTAGTTATGGATGCTTATGTATAAAATTTTCATCCTCTCATGTGGAATCTTCAGCGGGTGAGTTCTTCCACTTGATGAGATACTCTAAAATTGATCGATTTCGTAGCTCTCAATTTCTTTTTTTGTGACTACTTCCTGTTCCAATATGATTTTTCCTTCCTCGTCAAGTTCTGGCAATATTGTTTGAATTGGTACCTTCTCACCTATAACCTTCTTTAAGCATGAAACATGGAAAACTGGGTGCACTCAGGAAGATGCAGGAAGATCCAATTTGTATGCTAGAGTACCAATCTTTTGTAACACCTTTTATGGACCATAATACTTCGGTGATAATTTATTATCCTTCTTAGCTTGCTTGAGGGACATTTGTTTGTATGGTTTTAGTCATAGAAATACCCAGTCACCTACATCAAAACTTCTTTCGTTGCGATGTTGTTCTGCCTATTGTTTCATTCTATTCTACGCCAAAGTGAGGTTATCCTTTAAGAGTTTGATTGTTGATACTCGATGTGACCTTCCACTGCTTGAACCTTAGAATTTTATTTTAAAGACGATGTGATGGATGGTGGATGGTATCCATAAAGTGCCATAAATGGGGTCATTTTTTCTACAATATGGAAGGAAGTGTTATACCACCATTCAACTAGAGGCAACCACTTGACCCATTGTGTTTGTTTATCAAATACAAAGCAACAAAGATATCCTTCCAAACATTTGTTCACTATCTCAGTTTTCCCATCAAATTGAGGATGATAATATGAGCTATGAACTAACTGAGTACCCAAATATTTGACCTCTTGTACTCCAAATAAACATTTGGAGCCTTTTGCATATAATTGTTCCTCCTCCAATAGTTTGAGCACCCTGTCAAAATGTTGAACATGATCCTTCCAAGACTCACTGTAGATTAGTATATCATCAAAAAATACTAACACAAATTTTCTAAGGAAGGGTTTGAAAATGAAATTCAATAAACCTTGAAATGTAGAAGGTGCATTGGTAAGGCCAAAAGGCATGACCAAAAATTCATAATGACCCTCATGAATTCTAAAAGTTGTTTTTGGAATGTCTTCAGTCTTCATTCTGATTTAATGATATCCTGAACGAAGATCCAACTTGCTGAAGTAAATTTCTCCATGCAATTCATCCAATAATTCATCAATGATAGGAATGGGAAATTTATCTTTAATAGTAAGCTTGTTTAGCTCCCTATAATCCAAACACATGCGCGATCATCAATCCTTCTTGTGTACAATACCACTAGAGTAGAGAAAGAACTTTGACTTGGTTGAATTATACCAGCCTTTAGAATTTCTACAACCATACATTCAATTTCACTCTTTTGGGCATATGGATATCTGTAAGGCCTGATGTTTGGAGGAATAGTTCCTGGAATCAAATGAGTAGAATGATCATGATCACAAATAGGTGGGAGGCCTTTGGGAGTCTTAAATACCTTGGAATGATTGTCCAAACTGTTTTGGAGATCTAGAGAAATAGATGATTTTGATGTGGGAACCTCTAGTAAACATAATTGTGCAATTACGCCTCATTGTTCTTTCTTAAGAAGATTTGCCATGTTGTTAGAGCAAATTATCTTTCTAGTTTCCCTTCAATACCCCTTAATTCAACTTCCTTTCCTTCCCAAAAAAAATTCAAGAAAAGTTCTTGAAAATTAAAAGCTATCATACCCAAAGATTGTAGCCATTGGACTCCTAGTACAACATCTGCAACCCCCGTTGGAATGGAAAGTATTGGACTATTCCAGACATATTCTCCCATGGATAGCTTGATATTATGGCACTTTCCAGAGAAATTTATGGTTCCTCCATTCGCAACCATTACTTGACACTCTAGTGTTGGATATAGGAAGCAACTAAATTCCTTGGCTATCTTACAATGAATAAAATTATGGGTACTACCCAAATCAATCAACATTATTACCTTTTTCTTCTTGATATTCCCTTCTATCTTGAGAGTTTGAGGAGTGGTTATTCATGTCAATGCATTACAATATATGGTCAGATTCATTTCTTCTTTCTCTGGAATTAGTTCCTGGTGTATATCCTCTTATTTTGACATTTCTTGTTCCTTTTCTTGCTCCTCTTCCCCATCTATGTAAATTAATTTCTTCTCAGCACACTTATGACCTTTAGTGTATTTTCTATCACAATTGTAACAAATCCCTTTTGCTCTTTTTCCTTCCAATTGTTATGGTATCAACCTTGTAGGTGGTGAAAGGCTAGGAGAAACAACACTTCCATCTTTATAGTTGTGAGTGGTAGGCTTCCTTGTTGCCATAATTTTTCTTTCCATTTTTCTTGCCAACTTGAATTGCTTCTCCAATGAATTAGGTTCCAAAGGCGAACCTCATTTTGGATGTTATCCTTTAAAGTCCTTATGAACACATCAATCCTATGCTCCTCTGGAATATATTTTACCCTTATATTCAATTTTTGGAAGTCCTCAATGTTCTTCATTATTGAACCCTTTTGTTTGAGATTTATCAATTGGCTAAAAAAGGTGTTGTTTTTTGTATCATCATAATGTGTTTTCATTTCTTCCGTAAAAATTGTCCAAGTGACAAATTGTTTACAAGAGCAAAGGCATCGCTACATACAAACTGATTTGGTTCCAAATATAAAGTTTCACTGCGTACCTTTTGTGTGTTTTACACATTATGGAGATCAAAATATTGCTCCATCTATAGTATCCATGTTACGGAATCCTTTCCATCAAAATTCCTCATATCAATCTTTGAAGAACATGATCCTTCCAAGACTCGATGTAGATTAGTATATCATCAAAAAATACTAACACAAATTTTCTAAGGAAGGGTTTGAAAATGGAATTCAACAAACCTTGAAATGTAGAAGGTGCATTTCTTGTACAACTTTGTCAAATATGTCTTGAAATCTTCCATGTTGCCTTTAAGTTTTTCTTCTATAAGATCCATCTTAGCTTGCATGCCCTTTGAATTCCTTCAAACTAATATTTCAACCAAATTTATGCAAAACTTTAAAAAAATTACACACCTTTTTTCACTTTGTAAGAGTTCGATATTGAATTTGTTGTATCTCTATGAAATCGGATCTCCAAGGTATTGAAGTTACATCATGTGGTAGCTCTCTAAGTCATGCTTCCAACCTCGCAAGTCTAATCAAGATTGGATTCTCCAAGGAAGAGGTATGCTAAATCTCCCGCAATGACCTGATTATAGACTGGTTCAGTAGAGTGAAATTGTACAAAGTTCCACGTGTCATTGTTTCGACATTAGGACCTAAAACCGACATAAAGAAAACTACAGGTCGTCCTCTTTTTGTAAATTTTTACGAAATTTCAATCTGATGCTCAGAGAGAAAGTTATGACGATTTTCCCTAGGTCACATGATTGGGATGTAATTCGAGAGCCTACAAAAACCTTAAATGCCTTGGACCATATCTCCAAAAATATAGCAAAATAAGATCTAGAATTCGGGCCCGAGCTTCATCAAGATTTCAGCTCAAATGGATTTTAATTTAAAAATTTGAAACTTCATAGAAAAAACATTATAGCGAAAATTCCACGATGACCTGTTTGTGATGGAATTATGGAGCTTGCAAAAACCCTAACTTCCTCAGATCATATCTCCGAAAATATAGGGACACAAGATCTAAAATTTGGACCCGAGGTTTAGAACGATTTCAGCTCAAATGGATTTTTTTTAGCTTATAAAACTTCGTAGAGAAAAAGTTATATCGAAAATGCCACGATGACCTATTTGGAGCAACAAAACCCTAGAATCCAAAGCTCTGATACCAAATGTTATGAAACCAATCTCACAAAAAAAGAGAAAAGATAGATCAACGATTGAATTTAGGCTTCTGTGATCCATATCAATTTTGAGAAGATTCTTCGGCGAAAATCACATAGAGATACTTTTGTCGACGCGTTTCGAACCAACCAGTGTGGTTCATCGTTAGGACAAGTTGAATGAGCAGATCTCGCTTTGCATATTAAATAGATAGGGCAGAATATCCAATGACCAAATTTCTAGACAAGGTAACGGCTAAAATGACAACAGCTAGATTTGACCAGGAAACGACTAGTTTGACTTTGATAAGGGGTATAAACTTTATTTAATTATATAAGTTAATTCAGTTATTAATATTCTTATTAAAATAAACATAAATGGACCATTTTATAACTATAAAATATATTAGAATAAGTGAATTAATATATTATAATAAGTAAATCATAAAATAAATTAATTTCAAATTTGTAAGAAGAGCTTCGGCATAAATCACATAACAAAGATCATTGTCGACGCGTTTCGAACCAACTAGTGTGGTTCATCATCAGGACAAGCTGAAGACACAAATCAGGCTTAGAGTGTTAAATAGACTGAGCAGAGACTCCAACGGCTACCTAACGGCTACTTAACGGCTAATTTGGACTCTAGGGTCCAGGTCAAAGTTATATAAATAAATTTAATATTATTTTTATTTTTATAATATTAAGATCTAATAATATATTATTCTATTTCTATAAATAAATAAGTTAGGTGCAATAGCATTAATTCCAACGGTTATCATATAACTAAAAATGAATTATTTAATAATAT
>APFE030068267.1:0-19511 GCA_000404065.3 Pinus taeda
CTCTATGGGGAGTGAAGTGAAAGGATGCACATGAGTCAATCAACCATGCCTCATGATCTACATGTGTACTTGAAGAAGCCAAGTACACATCCCCACCTTCATCTGAGGTGCTTTTCGCCTCTGCTAAAGGAGCATCATTAGATCCCTTTCCTTTATGAGGAGCTTTAGATTTACACTCCCTTCTGAAGTGCCCTTCCTTTCCACATTTCCAGCACACCACCTTTATAGGTTTTCCTGGAGATTTAGATCTTCATCTAGATTTAGATCTCCCACTCGATGACTTATTTTTGTTTCTATTCTAGGACCGCCCTGGTACAGACGAGGCATCACCATTCTGGTTGTCCATATTTTTCCGTCTCATCTCCTCCATCAGCAAGGCTGAGACTATTGCATCAAACTGCAAAGCAGTTGCATTGCTACCTATTGCAATAACCAGACTATCCCGCGAATTTGATAGAGAACACAACAAACTGATGCACTTATCTTCATCTGAAATTTAAATATCAACAAATGATAACTGACTTACCACAGTATTAAACACATTCATATGCTCTGTCACCAAGTCTCCATCTTTCATTCTCAGGTTATATAGCTTTTTCCGCAGGAATAGTTTATTTACCAGAGACTTAGATTGGTACAAAGTCCCTAACTTGTCCCATAGAGCCTTCGCCATGGCTTCCCCTGATACATTCAACAATAATGAATCTGAGACACACAATCATATTGCACTCTTTGCCTTCCGATCCAACTTCTTCCATTCTTCATCAGTCACTCCTGTTGGTTTAGTACCTGGATCTACCGCGATCCATTGATCTTTATCCACCAACAGATCCTCCATCTCGAGTTTCCACAACTCAAAAATCTGACCATTGAACTTCCTGATCTCTATCTTTTTGCTGCTCGCCATCTTCTTTCACCACGAGAATCGATTTCGCAGATTTGCCACTGAACAGGGTCTACCACAGGCCCGAGCAAAACCCCTCAGCAACAAAGGCATCCCCTTGAAGCAAAAAAACAGCTATGATACCAAATGTAGGTTTTAACCCTGCACAGAAATTACCTGCATATGAATTCTAAATAACAGGAAAAATAAAAAATGTGAGAGAATAACACATAAAACACATATGCACAGAGATTTTCCCCTGGATCCCAAAACTGGTACTACCAGCTTGATTTTTTATTATGTTCCTTTCAATGTTACAATACATATCTATACATGTTGAAGCATCCAATACCATGGACCTAAAACCATCGCGTCCAAAACCATGGACCGAAAACCATAGGTAGGTTTGCCCAACCTAATATAGGGTCCAAAAAAAATTTTCCCGGGGCGCTGCCCCAGACCTCGTAGAGGGGGGCTACCCGTCCCCCTCGAACCCCCCTATGACCCCCCCACTACACAATCAACACAACGAAGGGGGGGCTCCACCCCCCCTCTAACCGCTCGATTCACTACATAGGTTAATCATGGAAGGAATATAACACAACCCAACAGTCATCCACCCTTCTCTACGTTCTTCATTATCTGACTTCTCTAGCCTCTATCACTCTAATCTCTGACTACATCAATCGCTTCTAATTCATATTACTACTATGTATTTTGGGCTCCTATGGAAAGGTATGATCCATGAGACAAAACCTCTCAATGGGCCCTACCCAATTTCATCCCTCTTGGGACTATCACTTCACATCGCCCCACCTCACACCTAGAGGTATGGATGCATTTTCTCCCTCTACCCACTTGGCTCGAAAATTTGCTACTAGAGGTCTTTGCATAAGTGTATGCCTCCACTCAGTCTCCTCTCTGCTTCTCCAATTCTGGTTACTCCAAAGTTGTCTAAGACTGCTTTTTTTCTAGTTCAGTGGATCTCTCCACTCAGTCTCCTCTTTGTTTTTCCAGTTGTTGTTGTTCCACAATTGTCTGAGACTACTTCTGATGCTTCTTCTGGGGCTGCATGTTGAGAGGTGATTCACTCTCCCTCTCAACCACCAAGTCTCTAACCTTTTCCTTGCTCCTCAAGGTTTTACATGCATCTTGTACTGTAAGAGCATATAGGTTCTTGGCTCGCACACCAATATGTTTCATTTGTCTCGCCGTCATGAATATTTTCTAAAAAAAGAGCTAATTTTAAATCAGCAATATCGCCCTAATCTGAACTCTGATTTAGATGATGTTTTTTTTTTTTTAACTTGGGGGTTTTTTACATAAGGAATCCAGATATGCTACTGTTTTTGGAAAAGTTTCAACAGTAAATTTTAGATATGCTCTACAAAATCATCGTCCAAGAAATTCTTGCTCCTCAATCTGCCCACTAGAAGCTTTCTAGCTCCATTAAGAAGTCTGCACATAGGGTCTTCTTGATCTGCCCTGAATAAGAGATTCATCAATATGCAAGGATAACTTTGAATTCTTCTCTTCTATATTTTCTTCAAATCCAATACCATGTACATTTTTCTACATATCTAGCTCTAATACCATATAGATTTTCTTGTAGATTCATAACTCATGTAATGTACTAAAACATAAGACAAGAGTCTAATCTACTCTTTACAATGAAAGCCCATAAAGATAGGATACCATGTAGATTTTCCTTTAGATTCACAATTCATGTAATTTCCTAAAACAAAAGACAAGAATCTACTATATTCTTTATAGTGGAAGCCCATAAAGATCAATGAAAACAATAATCAACAAGAGGAAGATAATCAATGGCACATAACACAATATTTATCGGGGAAAGCCACAACTCAAAATACCTACTCTCTATATTGCACTAATCAAAAATCCAATATGAAAATAAAATTCTTGTTCTCACTAGAACAATCCCTGCACAAGTATAATTATTCTCTTAGCTCATAAGCTAGCTCAATCCAAATCTCAACGTCTTTTGTTTCTCACCAAGACACTATTTCCTTGTGAAATTCCTAGGATGAATAACCCATATTGAAAGGGAATTCATGCTTTCAAAACTATGCAATCCAAACATAGGTCCTTAACTTATTGCATGCACCATCTTTACAACTGGGAAAATTATACAACTAACAGTATATTGTCCTTGTACTATAGTCTCAATTGGGTCTTCCTCTGAACTGACATGCATTAGTTATTTATGAGTGAATCTTTAGTTAGATGGTGTGGTACTTAGGATGCACTAGTGCACCAAATCACTATTAGACCTCTACTAGTTCCTCCAACAATTAGAATTGGTTTAACTGTATATAACTCATTCAAACTGAGTTATCTAATTACAACTCAAATAAACTCAATTTGAACCCCTAATACTTAGGGATCACACTTACATGACCCAAGACAGACTTCCAACTCGAAATTACTAAGCTAAATAAATCAACTTAACTTAGTTAACTATTACAAGTTGCTATGAAAAAAGAATTACAATTTAATTCACAATTTAATTCAAGGACAAATAAAATTGGAATTTCTAGATGCTATTTTTAACAATTCTTGTTGCTATTTTGAACACTCCCTCTCAACAAAAAAGGAATTCAACACTATCTCGATCCTTAACCTTTGGGATGTTTTGCATGCAACAATTCTCTCTAGTGTTGTAGTTACAACAAATCCTGAAAAAAAAAAAAAAAAAAAAAAAAAAAATAAAATAAATATATATATTATATATATATATATATATATATATAAAAAAAAATAAAAAAAATAAAAATAAGTAAATAAAAATAAAATAAAATAAAACAAAAATTGAATTAGTATGATGCACCTATCATCAAAGTCTAATTGCTACTACCTTTATCGACAGAAAACTCTGTGCTTCTGTTGATTCTGCCTTTCTTCACTATTGTCAACTCTTCTCTGTGCTCTTCAGTATTTGACTGCTCCAGACTCTATCACTCTAATCTCTGACTACACCAACCGCCACTATTTCCTCTTGCTACTATGTATTTTGGGCTCCCATAGCAAGGTACAATCCATGAGACAAAAACTCTCAATGGACCCTGCACAATTTCATCCCTCTTGGGACTATCACTTCACATTGGCCCACCTCTTACCTAAAAGTATGGCTGCATGTGCTCCCTCTGCCCACTTGGCTCAAAATTCCCCCCTATTGGAGGTCTTTGCATGAGTGTATTCCTCCACTCAGTCTCCCCGCTACTTCTCCAATTGTCGTTGCTCCACAATTGTCTGAGATTGCTTCTGAGGCTTCTTCTGGGGCTTCATGTTGTGAGGTAATTCACTCTACCTCTTAACCACCATGTCTCTAACCTTTTCCTTTCTCCTCAACGCTTTGCATGCATCTTTTACCTCAAATGCATACAGGTTCTTGGCTTGAATATCTGTCGTCATGAAGTTTTCTTAAAGAAGAGTTGATTTCAAATCGACGATATCTCCCTCATCCGAACTCCAATTCATATGATTTTTTTTTAATTTAGGTATTTGTTCACAAGGAATCCAGATTGGCTATTTGTTTTCGAAAATTTTGAACAAAGCATTTCAGATCTACTCTACAAAATCACCACCGAAACAATTCCTACTCCTAAATCTACTAATATCAATGATCACAACTCCTTTTGTGTCACTAAACATTGTCTCATTGATATTCCTGCTAACAACCTTCTAGATCCATTAAGAATTATTCACATAGGGTTGACTAGAGCTCCATCAATCTACAAGGACAACTTCGAATTCTTCTCTTCTATTGTCTTAAGCTCTGATACCATGTAGATTTTCCTATAGATTCACAACTCATGTAATTTCCTAAAACACAAGACAAGGATATACTCTACTCTCAAACAATGGAAACCAATGATCAATGAAAATAATAATCAGAAAGAGGAACAAGATCAATGGCACATAACACAATATTTATCTGGGGAAAGCCACTACTCAAAACCCCTACTATCTATAGTGCATTAATCAGAAATCTGAGTGAAAATACAAAATTGTTTCTCACTAGAATAATTCTTGCATAAGTATAATCAACTCTTTGCTCATAAGCTAGCTCAAGCCAAACCTTATCCTATTCAACTACTCTCCAAGCCCCTATTTGCTTCCACCATTCATGGTCAAATAATCTAGATGAATACAATATGCTTTTCTCAACCTTGAGCTCAACCTACAAAAGTATTTCCTATCCTCTGCCTGATGAATTCCTTTGGCTAATAATTAGGAAAATTTCTAGCCTTCAAGCTTCTGATTCCTTGCAAAATTACTTAGAGAATTAGCCCGTATTCAAAGGGAAATCCTCACTTCATAACTCCATAGAGCTGTTGAATCTATGGAAAAATCTACATGGCATCAAAGTTGAAGAAAATATAGAAGAGAATAATTTGAAGTTGTCCTTGTATATTGATGGAGCTATAGCTCAGGGTAGATTCAAAAGGCCCTATGTGCAGACTTCTTAATGGAGTTAGAAGGTTGCTAGTGTGCAAATTGAAGAGAAAGAATTTTATGGGCAGTGAACTTGTAGAGCAGATATGAGATTCTTTGTTGAAAATTTTCAAAATCAAATAGCAAATATGGATTCCTTGGGAAAATATACCCAAATTCAAAAAAGAAATTTCTTAATCCGAGTTCAGATGAGGTTGATATCACCAATTTAAAATCAATTCTTTTTTTTTTATAACATTTTGTGACAATGGGACAAATGAAACCAATTGGTGAGAGAGCCAAGAAATTGTATGCACTCGGGGTACAAGATGCGTGCAAAGCCTTTAGGAGTAATGAAAAGGTTAGAGACTTGGTGGTTGAGTGGGAGAGTGAATTACTGCTCAACATGTAGCCCCAGAAGAAGCCTCGGAAGTAGTCTTAGACAATTGTTGAGTAGTCACAATTGGAGAAGCAGAGAGGAGACCGAGTGGAGGAATCCACTCATGCAGAGACCTCCAATAGGGGGAAATTTTGAGCCAGGTGGGTAGAGGGAGCACATGAAACCATACCTCCAAGTGATAGGTTGGGTGATGTGAAATGATAGTCCTAAGAGGGCTGAAATTGGGGAGGGTCCATTGAGAGGCTTTATCTCATGCATCATACCTTCCTACAAGAGCTGAAAGTGCATAGTATCAGGAGGAATCTGTAGCGGTTGATGTAGTCAGAGATCAAAGTGAAAGAGGTTAGATTAGTCACATTCTGAAGAGCATAGAGAAGAGTTTACAACGATGTAGAAAGGAAGAGTCAGCAGAAGCACAGAGTTTTCAGTTGACAGAGGCAATAACAGTCAAAGAATTTGATGATAGATGCATCATACTGATTCAGGTTGGATGTTTTTTCAGTCTTAGGAGTTGTTGTAGGAACAACACTAGAGAGAAGTTTTGCATGCAGAACATTCGAAAGGTTCAGGATCAAGATCGAGTTGAATTCCTTTCTTGTTGGGAGGGAGTGCTGAAAATAGAAACAAGAAATGTTAAAAATAGAATTCAAAAATTCCAATTTCATTTGTCCTTGAATTAAATTGAGAATTAAAATTGTAATTCTATTCTCATAAAAACTTGTAAATAGTTAATTAAGTTTGATTAACTTAATTAGCTTAGGAATTTTGAGTTGGAAGTCTTTTGGAATTCATGTATATGTTATCCCTAAATTTTAGGGCTCTGGGATGAGTTTATTTGAGTTGTAATTAGATTAACTCTGTGTGCTGTGATATGGTCAGTTAAACTAGTTCTAACTATTTGTGGAACTAGTAGAGGATTAGCAGTCAGTTAGTGTATTGGTAGATATACAAATGCTACTCCAATTAACTAAATACTTACTCATCAAAAATTCATGCATGTCAGCTCCAAGAAAGACCCAATTGAGGCTAGAGTACAGGGACAATGTACTATCAGTTGCATGATTTACTGAGTTGTAAATATGATGCATGCAATCATGAAGAGGACCTAATTAGTACTGCATAGTTTTGGAAGCATGAATTCCCTTTAGATACAAGCTATTCATCCTAGGAATTATGAAAGGAAATAGGGGCTTGGCAGGCATTGGAAATTGGCTAAGTGTTGGCTAATAGCATGCTTGTGAGGTAGGGAGTTGAGCATACTTTTGCGGAATTATTCTTGTGAGAACAAGCTTTGTATCTTCACTCATATTTATGATTTAATCCAATACGAATAGGTGGGGTTTTGACCTGTGGCTTTCCCCATGAAAATTTATTGTGTTATGTGCCATTAATTTGTCTTATTCTTGTTCATAGTGTTTTCATCAATCTATTGGCTTTTGCTAGTTGAAAGTAGAAGTAGATTCTTGTCTTGTGATTTAATAAATTGCATGAACTTGTGAATCTACACTCTAGTCTCAACTAGGTCTTCTTATGAACTCACATGTATGAGTTTCTCATGAGTGAATATTCAGTTAGCTGGAGTAGCACTGAGGATGCACTAGTGCACCAACTGACTAATATATCTCTACTAGTTCCTCTAACAATTAGAACTAGTTTAGCTAACTATAACTCAATTAGATTGAATTATCTAATTACAACTCCATTAAACTCAATCTAGACCTGTAAAACTTAGGGGTCACATTTACATGGCTCCAAATAGACGCCTAACTTGAAATTCCTAAGTTAACTATGTCAAATTAACTTAGTTAACTATTACAAGTTGCTATGAGAAAATAATTACACTTTAATTCATTATTTTAATTCAAGGACAAATTAAATTGGAATTTCTGGATGTTATTTTTAACATTTCTTGTTGCTATTTTCAACAGGAACTTCAAGAGGTAGAGCCTCAGTTTAACACCCTCGTCCAACATTTACCCAAGCTAACCAACCAACTAGGGTAAACATGTGATGAAGAGATACTATGATATGATTCAAATCCCGATGTATAGTTAAGGAAATGGAACCGACAAGGAAACACAAATCTGACCTTCTTAAGAGCTATAGGACATTTAGGAGACAACCAACCCTTCCAGGTGCCCAACCCCGAAGATAACTTGATGTTTTTATGAAATAGACCCTAAGTTGCTCCCATGACAAGTCTTCCATGTGATTGAGAACCTCTAGTTTCTCCCACAACAAGGCATCCATGTGACTATGGCCTTTCTTAGGTAGTTTTTTGCTAGTGACCCTGAATTTTGAGCCACTTTTCAGGGCTAAGACTCAGGCCTCATCCAAGAACTTCATGAAACTTCCATAATTGATAAATAGAATTGGAACAAGCTTGCTGGTTTAAAAACATGAATAAGGACTTGACCTAACGCCTACAAGTCATGACATGATTTTCGTCAAACATATCATAAGCATGAAATCTGCAGGTCATAACAATAGATCTGAGCGTAGGGGTCTCATACTTATCTGAGAATCATCAAGGAGGACTAATGTCTCCTCCCAATAGTTGAATTTTTATCTATTATTTCTTTCATTCATTAATATTTTATCTACTAACCAAAACATGATGAGATCCATACGCCAAGTTTATCATAAAACATGCTTATAACTAGCAAATAACTAGAGATATATCAATGATGAAACAACCACTAAAGCCACACAATGACACGAAAACTTACTCATGAGATACCAAAGGAAAAGGAGCTTATATTAACATATGAAAATCCAACCAAGTCAGGGACTTCCACGTAACACTCGACCAAATATTTGGTTGAACTAAATCTCTCTTTCAGCTAATCACCTCGGTTCCATATTCCAAGCATGAATGTGGGATCTCATGGAATAACCAAACCAAAGCCAAACCAATGATTCCAATGGCCAAACCACCTCAACCCTCAACCATGGATTCCACCTCATGGTTGGACATCACTAAATAACAACATATTGGTCTCTACCCAAGTTGTTTAGGGCTCTAGAGCGTTTGTTCCAACCAAGGCTTCCATGACTAGTAACAAAACCCACAGATGATGTTAGGCTCTAGAGCGGTTTTCCAACCAGGGCTATTAACTCAACCCACCAAGGGTGTTGAGCCTCCATTTTGTCCAAAAAAATTTCATGATTTACCTGAATAATTGTATGCTTGTACTAAGTGTCTATAATTATTATTATTCATTTTATGCATTATTAAGTTATCATTTAGAGGCATTTAGAGCTTACAGTTGTTGATCTATGAACTCTTCTTGTTTTGTTAATTTAATATGAAAATTTCATTAATGTTAGGCTCTTTTGTTGTAGGTGCTAACATTCCTATAGTAACAATTCCTATACTAGTTGTTGTTGCACCAACATGGCTGCATTAATTTGGGACTTTCATACATTGACACATCTCTCGGGAAATATGAAAGAGGTTTTTATTCAAACTATTGTTTGAACACTTTCACATAAGCTAAGATACACCTAGGTCATACGGATTTATGTTTAGGCAATAATTAATCCTCAGCCCCAAATTCATTGCAGTTTTCAAACTGCCAACTTCTGCCTCGTTTTCCATGTAGGTGAATGTGAATGGAGAAATTCTAAAACATGGGTTTTAGTCCCAGTATAGAAAATTGACAAAGCCTCAAATTGATTTCTAAAATTTGTAATGGTCTAAAAGTTACATAACGGTCTTTGAGGAAATCTTCTAAAAATAGATTGTTTTTCCAGAATCTTAGCATCTCAGTTCAAATAGTGATTTTCAGGCTCAATTTCCGAGGAAATGGATTTGAACCATAAAATTATAAGAGAGGTTACTATTTAAAATATAACAAGATATATTTATTCCAACCAGTTTTCCAAAATTCGTAATGGTTAAGGAAATACATAGAGTTCTTTAGAGGCATTTGGTTAAAAAAACTGATTTTTCCAGAATTGTAGAAAATGGCCAAATTTGGGAAATTCTTGCCGGATCTTCATTCCTTCAATGGGTAAATGGTTTTACTGATATTCTATTGATGAATATCAGTTGCAATTCAATCCCTATGTTGTTTGCTAAGGAATAGGGCCAGAATTATCATGAAAGAACATTATAAAATGAAGGAGTCACTTAGGTGTGAGGGCTGGTTCTTTGTATATGGCACATTGTATTATGTAAATCATATTTGTTATTAGGAGGAGGGAATCAATATTTATGTGAATTAAGGGAGGAGTTGTGCACTAGTGGGATGATCCCTCGAGGGGACCACTAGAACCAGCGCAACATTGTTTTATGAATTTGTAACAGGACTTCTGAAATGAATTTCTTTGGCATTGAATTTTGAATTCTAGTTTCTACTTTGAAATGAGTTTATTTGGAAATCACTTATGACTAATTTTTTTTCTCCATACTGTTCTAAAGATTGTGACTTAATCACTACAAGGGCAACGGGCTAGATGGTTGGGCCCCCCAGCCAGTCTGTTGCCCCAAACCTCTTAACTTTCTTTTGTTTCATTTTAGTTTTCTTGGTGTGAGTGTGATCTTAGATAATTTCTCAATTTCATTTCATAGCTCTTCTTTCAGTCATTTCATTTTCAATTTCATTCCAAAAGCTTTATTTTACTGCTCTGGCTATTTAAGTTTAACATCATTTCTCTTGGATGTATTTTCATAAAAGCTGAACTAAAGTAAAAGGTAAATGTTTTAACTACGTCTCTTATTTGTTATTACAAATATTTATCCTAATCTTATTGCTACATAACAAAGTTTGTTTCCAGAACACAATGGTGAAATAATTGTTGAGCAAGAATTCTGGCTAACTTAACTTAACATGTACTCATAATTTCCTTTGAATATTATATGAGATAGATTCCTACACTTTTGCAGGAAAGACATTTATTCCTACACTTTTACAAGCAGATGCTCAGGTCAGCATAAGGAAAGATTGTGAATCTTGTTGAGAAAACACTCACATAATTCTTCATTATAATTAAATGTTGCATATATTATAAGGAAGTATTTAATAAGATAAGGTTGAATAAAACGAATTATATATTAGTTCTTATTGCATATTTCTCTTACAACTAAAGTATTGAATTGTCTTTAAGAGAAGAATTTTATTATTATCTTGATTCTTTCCTTAGATTACTTGGAATGAAGTTGTCATGTGATTTCTAGTTTCATGCTTGCAACATAGTAGTAATTTTTAAGAGGTTTTGCATTCTTTATTTCTTGAATCACTTTATTTTGAATGGGGCCTACATTCCCTTGTCCCCTAGACCATTGAGGAAGACTTACTACAGGAGTCAATGCAACCCAGAAGAGGAGCCAAAAGTAGATTCTCGAAGTGTGTTTACCTTTCTTTAAAGAGTCTTATTTATTTTTCCTAAATGATGCTCATTTTGAATTTCTTGCAAGAGTTTGGTTTTTATTTAACAGATCCCTGAGGTCGTATTTTGGCATATATTTTTCTACGCCTCTAAGTTTACTTACCCAGATTGACAAATTAAATGTTGGTGTAAATCTTTCATTTATACCACCCAACATTTTGGCACCGTTGCCAGGTAGGCGTTGTAGGATAGGGCCTCAACGATTTGTCATGCTTTTCTCTTTCATTTGCAATTGAATTTCTAGATTAAAAGATTCCCCTTTCTTGCTGAAGCATACTAGACGACATTCCTAGAGAGCTCACAAACCAGGTTTTCCTTTCTGCAAATGAGTGATTTCCTTTACTGCAAAGTGTGATGCCTGATTTGTTTCTTTTACTACAATTTAGTTTTTATGAGTAATTTTTCTTTCTACAAAATGTGATGCTTGATTTATTGGGATTGATTTTTATGAGAAATTTCTTTTACTGCAAAGTGTGTTACTATTTTTTCTACAATAGAGGTTATTTAATTTCTGCAAGTGTGATTTCCTTACTTTACAATTTTGGTTTGTTTTTTTTAGTGCAATTGATCTTTTTAGTTTTCCTGGTGCTAAAATAACCCCTCTCTCTCAACCCATGTGCTGACAAAGACTTTCCAACTAGTAGGAAAAATCCAGGAAGTGTGATGTTATTCAAAGAAATATCTCAAATACTGGCAAAAGCTGGGGTCTCTACTTCACAGAAAGAGCACATCTTGGCATCAATTATACATTGGTCTACTCCTATGGAAGAAGAGAATCATGAAGAACCAGAAGATCTTCCTAGGGATACCAAGAAGCTATGGATCATGCTTGACGAGGAGAAGCCATCAGAAGTAGAGATTGAAGAACACCAACCTGATCCAACCTAAATTTTAGAGGATAAACAAAGAAAATTGGAGAATTTGCATGATACACCAAATGTTGCCCATGAATCAAATGACAAATATTATATGGATCCCATAGAATCTTGGTTTCAAATGATTTTTAGTATTCATCCTTCCTTATCATTCAACAATTTGTAGCATCACATCAATTAATGTAGATGGCACCTCATGTTCTGACCAGTATTTTTTCACATACACTTTTTAAATTTGAACATGAATATGATTATCCTTTTGTTGCGCACTTGCTTGCACTGGAAGTCCTCCTATACTTAAAAGGGAGCCTTCCGCTTCTTAGGGTAGATTAGAGTAGAAGAATAAAGAAATGCCATGAATAAAGCTATTACAACAATGCAATTGGGGTTTTGACTTTCAAAGCATAGCCACTAAAACTACTTTTGATCTGCATTGGTTGTTAACACACACATTTGTAAAAAATCTTGTTGAGTATGATTCACTCTAATACCTCATGATTTTGTAAAATTAACCATGATTAACCACTCTAATGAAGTTGTCATCTGAGATATATATTTTCATTTTTCCTTAGAAGGTACTTTGGAGAGCCCCCTATGGTGGACCGCCCTTGTACAAATCATAATAAGCTATTCATGACAACACTAGCATTGTTAACTTAAACGAATCTTTGAGTCATTATCTGGGATATTTTTAATAAGTCTTTTGGGCTAGAGGAACTAGCCAGTAATGATTAGTCATTAAAAACTTTTCACGCCATCCCATAGTCTTAAGGAGTTGATCTTCCTCCCCTCTTATTAAGTAACCTTTAAAGTTAATTACAATCATAGTCTACAAAAAATATTTAGGGAGGATAGGAGGTCTTGTGATGAGTCAACCTACAATGATCATGAGACCTAACATGCATGACATTATTGTTGCTGGTCACCAAGCCAGAGTAATGGCTTTCAGTTGAAAAGTTGGAAGACGGGAGGTCTCATCACGAGCTGGCCTGTTCATCTGTGTTATGTCTTGTGAGTGGCATGACCATTAGCTAGTTACCAAGCCAAGATAGTGGCCTTGATCTAATTTTTAAAATTAAATAAGATAACTCTGAATCTAAATCTAGTAAGTGGAACACATGCATTTCGTTGGGTTAAAAGACATCCATGCTGAGGTTATAGACACCTGCAGGAAGTAGGGCCATGTTTGTGGCATTAAAGTTAATTGCATGCTATGATTTACTCGGTTATCCTTCTCTTTCCATAAAACACATCATTTTATTTCTTGGATAATGGTTTTAAGATGATTTGAGCATGATGCTTTGAGTTATATCTTTCAAAAATTCGAAATATTTAATTATGCGGTACCCTTAGTGAAGGTAATTCTTTGTACCAGATTAAGAAGAAACTTACTTTTGCATCTGGATGACAACAAAATTTAGAGTGTCTGTTAATGGGTCCAGGAAGGTGTCATATTGTTTATTTTTTATTTCCCTTTTCTGGTATCATAACTCACTTAATTTTTTATGGTATTTAGAGTGAGGAATTGCTCAGTGATGATTACCCACTAGGTGTTGATGGAAAACAATGTGTGTTGATTGTGGCTGCCTCTAAATAAGCACTACATGACCTTGGTACAAGATTGTTGTATTAGGTGCAGGAATCTTATGGTAATTTTCTTGAAATTGTACTTTTTCAACAAAGATTTGATTTTTTTATCATAAGTATTAATAAGACTCTGGACATAAATAAGAGCTCTAAAATATATGAAAAGCAGGGAATTCAATTGAAATAGGACATCAGGTATGTGATGTCTATCATAAAGGTGCAATATTCTTTTTCCATAATATATGGTACAAAACATTGCTTTCCTATACTTGATCTTGTTGTAATTTTACCATTCTTGCACTCGATACTTTCATAAAGGATGTAACATGGTTTTAGTTGGCAGAATAATAGTGATGTTGCAGACTTAATGAATTCTTTAAAAATTATGACATACCATGATATCTTAATATTTCCTTCCGAAGATTTTTGCTGACACTTTTATCGGGATGCATAGTATGATATTTAAACATTCCCCCTGCCTTCTTCCATGATTTTATAATATTATGGTTTGGCTTGCATGAGGACATGCAAGAAGGTCAGTGTGGGGGAGTGTTGAGCTTCCATTTTGTCAAAATTTTCATGATTTACCTGAATAATTTTATGCTTGTACTAAGTGTTAATAATCATTATTATTCGTCTTACGCATTATTAAGTTATCATTTAGAGGCATTTAGAGCTAACAATTGTTGATCTATGAAATCTTCTTGTTTTGTTAATTTAATATGAAAATTTCATTAATGCCAAGCTCTTTTGTGTCAGGTGCTAACATTCCTATAGTAGCAATGCCTATAACAGTTGTGCCTGCACCAACATGCCTGCACTAATTTAGGGCTTTCATACATTGACGCATCTCTAAGGAAATATGAAAGATGTTTTTGTTCAAAATATTGCTTGAACACTTTCACATAAGCTAAGATACACCTAGGTTGTACAGATTTATGTTTAGACAATAATTAATGCCTCAGCCCCAAATTCGCAGCAGCTTTCAAACTGCCAACTTTCACCTCAGTTTCCGTGTAGGTGAAGGCGAATGGAGAAATTATAGAACATGGGTTTTGGTCCCAATATAGCAAATTGATAAAAACTAAAATATATTTCTAAAATTCATAAAGGCCTAAAAGTTACATAACGGTCTTTGAGGCAGTTTTCTAAAAATAAACTGTTTTTCTAGAATCTTAGCATCTTAGATTTCAAACAGTCATTTTAGGGCACAATTTTTGAGGCAATAGATCTAAACTAGAAAAATCTGAGAAAGGTAATAGTTTCAAATATAACAAGATATATTTCCTCCAATTTTTTTTCGAAAATTCATAATGGTTAAGGAGATACGTAGAGTCCTTTGGAGGCATTTTGTTAAAAAAACCGATTTTTCAAGAATTGTAGAAAATGGCCAGATTTGGGAAATTCGTGCTAGATCTTCATTCCTTCAACGGGTAAATGGTTGTACTGATATTATATTGATGAATATCAGTTGGGATTCAATCCCCGTGTTGTTTGCTAAGGAATAGGGCCAAAATTATCATGGAAGAACATTAAAAAAAGGAAGGAGTCACTTAGGTGTGAGGGCTCGTTTTTTGTAAATGGCAAATTGTATTATGTAAATCATATTTGTTTGTAGGAGGAGGGAATTGATATTACTATGCAGGAAGGGAGGTGTTGTGCACCAGTGGGATGAGCCCTCGAGGGGACCACTAGATCCAACACAACATTGTTTTATGAATTTGTAACAAGGCTTCTGAAATGAATTTCTTTGGCCTTCAATTCTGAATTCTAGTTTCTACTCTTAAATGAGTTTATTTGGCAATCTCTTCTGAGTAATTTTTTTTCTCCATACTATTCTAAAAATGGTGACTTAATCGCCGCAAGGGCAACGAGTTGGATGGTTGGGCCCACCAACTAGTCCGTTGCGCCAAACCTCTTAACTTTAATTTGCTGCATTTTAGTTTGCTTGGTGCGATTGTGATCTTAGATAATTTCACAATTTCATTTCATAGCTCTTTTTTCAGCCATTTCACTTTCAATTTCATTTCAAAAGCTTTATTTTATTGTTCTAGCTATTTAAGTTTAATATCAATGGTTTTGGATGTATTTCATAAAGGCTGAACTAAAGTAAAAGGTCAATGTTTTATCTGCGTCTCTTATTTATTATTACAAATATTTACCATGTTCTTATTGCTACATAACAAAGTTTATTTCCAGAATGCAATGGTGAAATAATTGTCGAGCAAGAATTCTAGCTAGCTTAACTTAACATGTATTGATAATTTCCTTTGAATATTATATGAGACAGGTTCCTGCACTTTTATAGAAAAACATTTATTCTTGCACTTTTATAAGAAGATACTTAGATCAGCATAAGAGAGATTATTAATCTTGTTGACAAAACACTCACAGAATTCTTGATTATAATCAAATGTTACATATATTATAAGGAAGTATTTAACAAGATCAAGGTAAGTAACACGAATTATATATTGGTTCTTATTGCATATTTCTCTTACAACTAAAGTATTTAATTGTCTTTAAGAGAAGCAGTGCATTATTATCTTTGATTCTTTCCTTATATTAGTTGGAATGAAGTTGTCGTGTGATTTATAGTTTCATGCTTGCAACATCACAATAATTTTTAAGAGGTTTTGCATTCTTTATTTCTTGAATCACTTTCTTTTGAATGGGGCCTACATTCCCTTGTCCCCTAGACAATTGAGTAAGACTTACTACAAGAGTCAACTCAACCCAGAAGAGGAGCCAAAAGTAGATTCCCGAAGTGTGTTTACTTTACTTTAAAGAATCTTGTTTATTTTTCCAAAATGATGCTCATTTTGAAATTCTTACAAGAGTTTGGTTTTTATTTAACATATCCCTGAGGTCATATTCTGGCATATATTTTGCTACAACTCTAAGTTTAGTTAGCCAGATTGACAAAATTAAATGTTAGTGTAAATATTTCATTTATGCCGCCCGACAAAGAGCTCCAGAGCGTCTATCCAACCAAGGATTATAGGACTAGTAACTCAACCCAAGTTGTTACAAGGCTTCTAGAGCATTTGTCCAACCAAGGTTCCATGAACTAATAACTCAACCCATAACCATAAAGAACATGAGCACCAACCAAAAAGTAAAGATAAAACCCATAACAACATGGCAGTTTAGGAAATGGAAAGGATAGGAAAAGCCACAATCAATCCAAGAAATCCTCCATGCCAATGATAGATCATAACCAAGAAACCACATGAATGTGCCATGCATCCCAAAAATAGCAAGGAAATCATACATGCAACTCGGTACCTGCAAGAAAAACCCATTGTAGCTATTGATCCTATTGTCCCCTTCCACTTTCGTGCTCTTCCTTTGCCTTCTTGCTCCAAATCCCAAGTATGCCACACTCATCCAAGAGTGCTCTAAGAAAATTCTAAGTGTCTAAAAGTATGAGAGAGAGATTAGAATGAGAGTGCCAAAGAATGAATTGATAAAAGATGTGAACGAATCCTCAAAAGCCATTTTATCATTTAAGCCTATATTTTCTTCATTTTCCTTATTTTCCCTTCAATTCCCTCCTCACATGCAACCTGTGACCTTTCACCTTCATTTTCTCTTGGTTTCCATTATTTTCATAAATCAAATGCCAATAAATTCCTTTTTGCTTCGTCATTGCCTTTTTCCAATTTCCATAACCACTAATTAATCACAAGTAACCCTATCACTATGTTTGTTTTTCCAAAATTTAGCTTGGAATATGTGTCCCATGACCTTCATTATTATTTTCCTTTATTAACTTTATTACATGGATTTTTAACTAGGTCTATTACAATCCACCATGTAATGGTTATGAAAAAAACCTGGAAAGGCGAGAGTCAAATTAGAAGTGAAATAAACAATAGTAACCGCTTTAGAGGAATTCAAAGACCTAAACTCCCAAAGATAAGGGATGGATTAGAACCTAACTTGCACCATCAATATGCATTCAAAATTAGTATTTGAGTTAGGATTTAAAAACAAATGATTAATTTGATAGAGGAAACACTAGTTACCTAGGGGTTCGACACTTGTAATCTTGTAGATATTGCACTAAAATAAAAACAAAATAAAAATTAAGAAGAAAGGTTTACACATCTACCTATAAGGTAGTCATCGAAGAGGTTAGTAATTTTGTGATATAGTACAAAAAAAACAGCTTCAGAAGTGCCTCTCTAATTTGGTACAATCAATATTAGGAATACATTCTTTGAATATACATAAAAATTTACTGAACAAAACCAGTGCGGGCACATCGTAGAAATAATGGATCCTTCTCCAAATGGCGCAAACCCTAGCAAATGTTTTTTTTTTTTAACCCACTAGTTGGAGCATTGAAAACCTTAACTTGGACCACGGAAACTGTAAAATACATTAATACTACAACTTGGTTTGCACAACAACAATAACAAGATGTTCAAAGAAATATACATACCCTAATGGTTCCAAATTGAGCTTGTTGGCAAAATTCCTAGACTATTTTGATAAGGAAACACTGAAACCCCATATTTGTGCAACCACCAAGTAACATCGAACTTGGATTGGGTCACCAATTTTAGAACCTAGAAAATGAAACCAAAATTTGGCCTATATAGCAGTTTCGACTTGAAATGAAAACTAATATGATTGTCATAATGAATAAAAGCACCTAGAGTACCTTGGTCATTCAAAATAATGACTGATATGGTGAAGAAAGCTAGGGTTAGTTATAGATAACAAGGCTTTGTGAACTAAGCTAGAGGAATGTGAATGAGACTGGCGACGAGGTGAGGGGAGGAGGAAGTTACCCCTTAATTTCCTGGTTAATTATTGAGCATCAGATTAGAACCCTAGTTTTAAATAGTGCAGATCAGGATATTTGTTCACATCAAATTTGGCTACATCATTGTGGGTGACAGTAGCATTTCGATAAAATTATAGCATAATTTTATTTATCACTTTATAAAACAAACGAGGGAAGGAAAGGCGAAAGAATAATAATCATGTATTACAACTTGTTTACATATATAGGCTCAAAAATATTATTATAACCATACAACACCAACAAGGTTCCATATTTTAATATATTATTATGTATCATTATAACCATCCAAATCTAAAATCCATCACAATGACCCCATGGGGATAATATCTTCTTTTAACATGAAGTTGTTTTTAGCAGAATGTGTTATAAAACAAAATTAATAAGGGTTATAACTGTGTCTATTTAGAACTGGAATACAATCATGTTGCATAGAAAAAATATTTGGGGGATGTTAGAAGTGGTATCAGAGCTATAGGTTTAGCTCCAAGGCCTAAAGGCCAACCTAGAGTTGAAAAGTTTAATAAAATACTATATATATTACATAGAATCAAGAAATAAAGATGATATTAAGGGGAAAAGCACCTTCTCAACCCCTAAAGGAGGATATTAGAGATGGTTGCACTTAGGGGATGAAGTATCATCTCCTATAGAACAATTGTTGGAAGTAACCAACAATAGAGTAGCTTCCTAGTGAAGCTGATAGATAATGAAATCATACAAAAAAAAACTAATATGACTGACTACTATACTCAGCCTAGGAGAAAGGATGATGGAATAGGTTATGTCTTCTGATAGATTTGTGTACAAGTCAATACAAAGACCTTGTGAGGCATGGAATGCATTAATGACAACAACATTATTATAACAAATCAAAATTCTTTCCTATACATAAATGTGTATCCAAAAGAATCGAATTTGAAACCCTACATAATTGTAAGGCTTATTTAACTAAAGACCCATGAAATATTTTAAGTCAAACACATGTTGTGAGTGGAGCATGATTCTTCAAAGGTCTTTTTTTCCACCAGATGTATACCCCAGGAAGTTTGTACACCCCTCCATGCAAGGGGGTGCGGGGGGGACTTGTCCCCCCCA